>SEYY01019887.1:185000-190000 GCA_009176605.1 Armadillidium nasatum
TTATCACTCCAACTTTTCTCGAAAGATTGAATCTATAAGTTGAAAATCCTAAACAATTAAATCTTACATTCAATTAAAAGTAATTCTAATTTTATTATTCAGTCAATTTTTTGTTATGAAAATGGTAATCTTTGTATACATTGATAGGTGTGAAGTATTGGACTTTCCATGATCGTGACATCGCCCCTGAGGGAGAGACATTCGCTGAAACGAATAAAAATTTGGATGAAGTTGTTACTTTGATAGAAGAACTACAAAAGAAAACAGGAATTAAATTACTTTGGGCGACGTGCAACTTATTTTCCAACAAAAGGTCATTTTAATTTTTAATTATTAATAGTTCACGGGCATTGCCCAACTCAGGGAGGGGACTTTCTACTAAATTTCCTCTTAGGAAGTGAGGGAGTAAAACAGCGTCTTCAAGCACGTGAGGTAACCACTCTACCATTTTGCTTCCTTTATGATATTCCAAAGGATAATCTGCTGTAAGGTTCAGTTTCTAAATTTTATTAATAAGTTTTATATTTTTTTTATATGGATAAGCAGTCAAAGGAAAGGCTATTTGAGTCCTTTTGTAAATCTTTGTATAAGAACGCTTAGAGGAAGGTCATAGAAACTGTAATATACTTTTACTTATTTTTTATCATTTCAGTTATTATTTTGGTTATTTATTTTCTGTCCCAAGTTTAAAGTTGTTCTTAGCTATCTGGGTGGTATATAGCTCCTATGTTAATTTGGAACATAGCCTTTTCCTAAATAGCGACGCCTTCGAAACCTCCCATAAGCTATCATTTTGATCATTAAATTCTGCTTCAAACGGTTTGTCAGAACCCTTTTCAGAATATATTAATTGAATATTGTAAATGAGGTTTCGTTTATCAGGTACATGAATGGGGCGGCAACGAATTCGAATGCTCATGTGACGGCGTACGCTGGAGCCCAACTTAAAAAAGGACTAGAAATCGCAAAGCGATTGGGAGCCGAAAACTTCGTGTTTTGGGGAGGCAGAGAGGGTTACCAATCACTGTTAAATGCTGACGTAAAAAGTGAACTTGATCATTTAGCTGCGTTTTTCAAAATGGCTGTAGGTAAGACAGATATTCTCTCACTTACTTTTAATAATATTTGTTTAAAAAGTAAATGTTTTAAAATTATATTTATCCTAATATTTCTTGCACTTGAAACTTTTTTATTTTTATTTTATTTTGAGGTTGGTTGCTGCTTTTATTTATAAGAACCAAGACTGCAGAATCTTTATAAGAAAAATCGACTTTTTAAGTCCTTAATATTGTAACTATTTTCGACTCCGACCTGACCTGACCTTAGCGGGACATTTGACTCCATTCACCAACTTGACTCAATCTCAAATGGAAGTTTCTTCTGAGATTTTAAATGTTTGCTATATATTTACCATTTGAAGCATATGAGTAGTTTTATCACTCTGAAAGCTCTCTCAGTTTGACTTCAACTCTTACTCTACACACATTACGACCCAACTTCGACCCTAACTCCATACCCATTACAACCCTACTAGAACTCCTACTTCACATTCATTTCGACCTTAACCCGACTTCCAAATCTTTAATCCGCCAAAGTAAGAACTTATTATTATTATTATTATTATTATCATTATTATTTATTATTATTACAAGGTATCAAGTGAATTATTTTTTAAGCAGCAACCACTTTTCGTCTTATATATATATATATATATATATATATATATATATATATATATATATATATATATATATATATATATATATATATATATATATATATATATATATATATATATATATATATATATATATATATAGCATTTAAGAAGAAAATAGGATTCAAAGGAGTGTTTTTAATCGAACCAAAACCGAAAGAACCAACTCGCCATCAGTACGATTTTGACGCCCAAACTGTCATGGCGTTCTTGCACAATTACGCCCTCTATGATGAATTTAAATTAAACATTGAACCGAACCACACGATGCTCGCTGGTCATCCTTATGAACATGATGTCGTGATGGCTTCCATGTAAGTCGAGTAAATGAAAAGTGTTATTACTATTATTTGTTAAATGCTTCATATTAGTATTTTACTTTTAATATTTAAATTATCTATTAAACTGTGGGTTTCAATGGAAACCATTGTGCATCTCTTGCATGGAG
Organism: Armadillidium nasatum; assembly: GCA_009176605.1. Lineage (NCBI taxonomy): Eukaryota > Metazoa > Arthropoda > Malacostraca > Isopoda > Armadillidiidae > Armadillidium > Armadillidium nasatum. The sequence continues at coordinate 187,166 of SEYY01019887.1, forward strand.
TACGCATCAAAATATTAAGCATTTATAAATTAGTAATTGTATAAGTTGCCATTAGTACGTGGATTGAAAAGCCACGTTAGTGTTTTAATACCTTCATCTCAAATCCTGTAAATTCCGTTATCCGCATTCACAAACATCCTATATCTCTCCAAAACTTTTCTATCCTCCAAAATGCTTCTAATGACGAAGAGCTAAAAATTTTGGAATCTTTATTTATAAAAACAATTAACCCCACCCTTTAATACCCAGAATTCCTCGCTCTCACTTCTAATTGCTTGATCTGTCTTTCATTTTTTTTTTCTCTTCTCTTTTTGTCTTGTCTATTTTTTTTTCGAAAGTGTTTCGAAATATAAGATTTTATTTATACTAATCTAAATAGTCTTTTAACAACTATTTTCTTCCTATATTTAGTTACGGAATGTTAGGAAGCATCGACGCTAATACTGGTTCCCCTGATCTTGGCTGGGACACCGATCAATTCCCAATGGACGTGAGAAACACAACCCTTGTTATGAAAGCAGTCATTGAGCAAGTAAGAATCTTTTGGATTTAAGGCATGAAATTTTTAGGATTAAACTTTATATACTTACTTTGAAAACTTGTTGCTCACTAGTGTTTATTAACTTTGTATAAACTATTTGTGTGTGTGGATGGCCAAGGTAACACTTTAGTTGTGAAGTGGGTATTTTTTTCATACCCCCATCCTCTTACTCCGATTTCACCCAAATTGCTTTTCCAGTTCTTGTTATATATATATATATATATATATATATATATATATATATATATATATATATATATATATATATATATATATATATATATATATATATATATATATATATATATATATATATATATATATATATATATATAACTTTGGGCGTGTTTAGATATTACATATTTCCCTATTCATTTTTAACTTTGCAAACTATACCTAGGGTGGAATAGCTCCAGGAGGCTTAAATTTTGATGCCAAAGTTCGTCGAGAATCCACAGCTTTGGAAGACATGTTCATCGCTCATATTGGTGCCATGGATACCTTCGCCCGTGGCCTTCAAAATGCATCTCAACTTATTACAGATGGAATTTTAAAGAAAGCTTTACAGGTCAGTTTAAAATTTTGATTACTGGTGTTTAAAGTTCTTATTCGCGATGGGTTTGGTGGGTAGGGTGGGATCATACGAAATTTTGGTAAATAAAAATGGTATAAAATTGAATAAAAATGTAGAAGATTAGTTTTCTTTTGAAAATTTATTAAAGAAACCCTAAACCTACATCAAAACCAATTTTTTACTATGAAATCAGAAATCGTATGCACTATTTTTCTAAGTAGGATTAATATATAGAGTATTCCTCCCCCTCCCTATTCCTTATATGTGGTAAAAAGTGAGCCAATTTCTTTCCTTCTATGAGAGCATATTTGAAAATCTTGAAAAAAAGACATAGTTATTCTACTAGGTTTTTGTGCCGAAATCTTAATTTGTTTTAATCTTTTCGTTACCTTGTAAATTCTTTGTGCCAAATGTAATTTTGAATCTATTTTTTAACTTTGAAACTCATTCTATGTCATAATTCTTGTATAATTTTTATTTGCAAACATTGTTATCCTGTGGGAAAGCGTTGCATTCATTATTGTTGATTGGTTGTTTTTGAGTGTTTCTGAACCTAGTCAGTGTCTTTGTAAGTATTTTGTTTATAGTTCATCCTTTTGCTTATTTCTTCTTGGAAAACCATTTAATATCATCGAAATCAGGTTAAAAAAAGATACTTCCGGGGACGTCTGGCTTTCATTATTGACAATAGGTTGCTTTGGGCGTCTCATGAACTTAGTCATGGTTTTTGTAAATATTTTTCTTTTTTTAATGCATCCTATTGTTTTAGTCTTAAAAAACCATTTAGCATCATGGGAGTCAGATTAAATAGTAGAAATATGATCAGGTGAGTGTTAAATTTTTTAGTATGTATTTATTTAAAGTGAAATGAGAGCTTACTTTTAATCAAAATCCATCCTCTCAGTTCTCCCATATTTACATCAATTATTTCTACTTTCAGCAACGATATAAGTCTTGGTCGTCAGGGATTGGTTCTAAAATCGCATCCGGAGAAGCAACTTTAGAAGACTGTGAAAGCTACATCAAGAAACATGGGAATCCAACCCCAGATTCTGCACGACAAGAACATTTCGAATCTGTCTTAAATTTTTATGTTTAATATTTGTATGAAAGCCTTCATTCACGTTTTCATATAAATGTGCCATAAATTTTTGTTAAATTTCATTGATCAAAAATTAAGACCATTTATATATATATATATATATATATATATATATATATATATATATATATATATATATATATATATATATATATATATATATATATATATATATATATATATATATATATATATATATATATATATATATATATATATATATATATATATAAATATAAAAATTTTTTTTTTTTTTTTTAAAAAAAAAAAAAAAAAAAAAAATTAAAATAAAATTAAAAATATAAAATAAATTTAAATTAACGTTTATCCTTTGCGTTTTTTTTAGGCTTCCACCTCTTTCAACAACTCCTTCATTAAGTTTTAATATTCAGCAGAATTTTAGTACGGTTTAACAACTAAAAATATAATATGTAATATTAATAGGAGTTTACGTACAGTAAATGCCCAAAAAAGAATTTGAAAGCAACAGAAATATATATATATATATATATATATATATATATATATATATATATATATATATATATATATATATATATATATATATATATATATATATATATATATATATATATATCAGAGGCGGTCATTCCGGGT
>SEYY01019887.1:195000-212500 GCA_009176605.1 Armadillidium nasatum
TTTAATTTCTATTATTATATTATTAAGATAAATATTCAAATAACAAAAATATTTTTTTCAATTTAAAAAAAAAAATCCATAAAAACTGAAAAGATCATAAAGGAGTGATTCAATCAAAACTTGCCCTTAGCTGAAAATGTTCCTACATCATTCTACTAACTTTTCTGAAAAAATAAAAATATTTGACGGTGGAAATTCTGAAGGGGGCGATTTAGAAGTTGAGGTGGGCTATCGTCCGAACTGTAGCCCCCTCAGAAATTTTACAAGAATACATAAATCTGTATCGTCCCTAATTATACTCATGTACCAAGTTTCATATTTCTATTGTGAAAATTAAAAGTTTTATTTAAAAAACAATAATCGGGTAAATTCTTCCCAAAAAATGTTTGAACTCCCTTCATGAAAGGGTGAAAACCCTACCTGAGTGTTTATAAAACTCAAAGATTAGCTTTGAAACCATCGAGCTGAATTAAACAGAATCTTTTAGAAAGCTCTGGGAGAGACTTTTCACTGGGAGAAAGTTTCACTGGCAGGATGAAAACCCTATATATATATATATATATATATATATATATATATATATATATATATATATATATATATATATATATATATATATATATATATATATATATATATATATATATATATATATATATATATATATATGGGATTTTCTTTATATAGAAACCAAAATATAAAATATAACCAAAATATAAAATTATCAAACTCAGCTATGCAATTTTGTTAGCCTTAAATGTAAAATATAAAGGATAATATTTACTCACCAGAAATAAAACCTTTGGACGAAGTAATTTTTTTTATTTTTTTTCTTCAGGATTTCCAAAAAGTAACTATTTGGAATGTTCTCCTTTTAAAGTGCAAGGCAATTTATACTTTAAATTTGTTAGGTAATTCGATGTCAAAAAGCCTTTGTTATTAATAGGTCTTCGCATTCAAATGAAACTTAACTCCCAATACCTCAAGCTAGAACAGTTTAACAAGGTCAAAGTAAAAGTGATTTATTAAATAGTACAAAAATTAACATGTTTACTTTATATATAATAGTCTAATATTAAATAAGCGAGTTTATCTTATGGTAGACTGTCTGAAGTCAAGACAGTAAGTAAAAATCAACTCTAGTTATAGGTTCAGAGCCTATTCCATTCCCAAACATTCAAATAAGAACCTCAAAATCTAATAATAATAATAATAATAATAATAATAATAATAATAATAATAATAATAATAATAATAATAATAATAATAATAATAATAATAACAATAATAATAATAATAATCGTGGGATAAAATAGCGAGTTTTATATTTCTTTATACTCAATTCTAAATTCTTATTAGTGGTTAAGCACGAGAAAAGAAACAAAGTGCCTAACACGTGTCAAACATAGTCAATTCTGAAATATAAAATTTTCTTCCAAAAGTAGATATCCTAATTTAGGATGTATTTTGAATGTACCATGGTTATCTAAAAAAAAAAGAAAAAAAAAAAAAAAAAAAAAAAAAATTCTCAATATATATATATATATATATATATATATATATATATATATATATATATATATATATATATATATATATATATATATATATATATATATATATATATATATATATATATATATATATATATATATTTTTTATTTATTATTTATTTATTTTTTGGGGGGGAGAATTTCTGTTGCGCTGAAACCCATAAAAGCGCTTAATGCAGATCAGTAGCTGCTATCTGCCAAGAATAAACCTAATTCTAGTAAATTTAGCCTACAATTAATAAAAAAGAAATTAATAAAGAACTCACCATTTAAAGTGTTCTTCAAATTGTTAAAATAAAAAAGGGATTTTAGGGGATTTATTTTGTTTCCAAGATATTAAACTTGGACATTCGGCTTATTATGTGTAAGCTCATAAATAAATTTTAAAGTAGTAAATTAGGTAAATTTTAGCCTAGTAGGAATATAACTTCATCCCAAATTAGCAAGAAATCTCAAACTCTGCTCAAAGAACTAAGGCCCAGTTAAACAGTAAAAGTCAAGTCAAATATAATTAAAGATAAATTAATACACTTACTCAACCCGAGCATAATCAAAAAATTAATTTTAATTCAAAATAGAAAAAGAAAATATCGGAGTTGAGTCGGTCGGATTGGCTCCTAACTTCTCTTACAAAGCTCCATAAAGACTCCTACCCTAAGGATTAAAGAATATATAACTACCATATAGCTACAAGTAATTTAAAATAGTTAAATGGGCTATAATCATCTCTCCAAAGACTCTTCAGGCGTGGATGAGTATTTTTAGTTTAGAATGTTAAATCATAATTGTAAAAACCGACTTTCAAAAAAAATTTATATAATAAATAGGTAAAAAGGCCAATGCTAGCCTCGCTTTCGAGTGCTTAAAACGATTCATAAAACATGTAAAATGTTGCCGTTCTATAAAAGATTTTTTAAGTTTAGGGTGTATTTTGATATTTTGTGAAAACCATAGATAGTTTTATCTACTAAGAAACAACATATAAGGATTTTCTAATAATATATATATATATATATATATATATATATATATATATATATATATATATATATATATATATATATATATATATATATATATATATATATATATATATATATATATATATATATATATATATATATATATATATATATATAGTGTTTTTTTTTATGAACGAAGAAAGGAAAAATTTCGAAAGAAATAAAGATAAGAATGTTGGAATGTATGTGTTTGACTTCTGAAATGTATGGGTATGAAGCATGAATGATAAATGCTTGGGCGAGGAAAAGTAATGATTATCTTTGGGATGAAAGGTTTGAGAGTGATATGTAAATTGAGAAAGATTGATAGGATTAGAAATGAAAGAATAAGGGAGATGTGTAGATGGAAGAGGTGTGTAGTGGATAGAGCGGAGGAAGGTACATGTGCTAAAATGGTTTGGACAAATGTGTAGAATGAATGAGGACAGGATGGTGTGCAAGGTACTTAGATCCGATCGAGGTAGATGGGGGTAGGTAGAGGAAAAGGCCAACTTGGAGAAGGATGGACGTTGTGAAAGAAATTTGTGATTGAAGGAATTTGAGTTTATAAGAGATCGAGGAGTAGACTTGCAAGTTCAGAGTGAAATGGAGGACGGTTGTGAAATGGGATGAAAGGCAGAAATGGGTATGTTTGTGAGGGAATTGTGGCGGGCACCACCCCACGAAAGTGGAAAAGGTGAAAAGTGATATATATATATATATATATATATATATATATATATATATATATATATATATATATATATATATATATATATATATATATATATATATATATATATATATATATATATATATATATATATATATATATATATATATATATATATATATATATATATATATATATATATATATATATATAAATAATTGTCCATAATTACACAATAATATATACATAATAATTGCACAAAGAATTTGTTTTTGATGCGTAATATTTTCAAGACAATGCACTGCGGTGCAACTTTATATAACTTGCGATTTTCTTGTTTTGTTACCCATTTTTGTTTAGTTTAGGGTCGTGGGTGGAGGTAGTATTTAAATTTTATTTAAAATTAGATATATTAAAAATTTGGAAAATCACAGCAAAAAAAGTTTATTTGTTCTTGCATATTTTATATTTTGTTATTATTCTAGTATAACAATTTTGGTAAAATAAAAAGCAGATCAAAGGCCTAGTTTGGGTCGTCTATTTTTATAAAGCAGTAGGGCTAGGCTAGAGTTGATAAATTTCTCTAAATTCAGTTTTAGATTAGCAGGTTTTGTTCGCTAGATTTTTAGGGAAAGGGGTTGACCTCTGAAGAACTTCAACACGTGAATATAGTTAACATCTATTCCTCAAGGTGAACAGCTTATCTCAGAAGCTCACTTGAAGTTTATTTTTTTTTTTAAAGGTAAGATAAATTCTTAGTTTTCTAAATAAAAGGTAATATTGTTTTTTATTTTTTTTATTTTTTATTTTTATGTATTTAGCCATTTCATTTAAAGGCTTGTATGAACATTTATATCATCTAGGTATATACCCAAAGCACTCATTTATATATGTATGGGAATTAGGCTAGGCCTATATAAAACTGTTGATTAGCACAGTCTTCTAAGTTTGTATTTTGTGTTAATCTGTTCCAAAATAAGTGTTGAAAGGGCAAATTAAAAAAAAAAAAAAAACTGCAAAATTTGGATTTTCATAATATAGTGTTCCGGTAATTCTTTAGAAACACAGGCCCAAATTTTTTTTTTTCTACTCAGCCTAATTACAAAATTGAAATGATCTGATTTTTCTTTTTTTATAAGTTAATCGACAAATGATATGATTTTGTGAGGAAAAAAAAAAAAGTGCAAAATTTGGGTTTTCATATAAAGTTATTGTAATTCTTGGCTTAGGTAGAGATTGTTTGAGTTTCGATATTTTTTATATCAATATTTTATTTTAATCGATACTTTCTTACCTAACGAGTTTCAGTTACCTTGACTGTTCAAGATATGTGTAATTTGTTCATTTCAGTTCAGATACCTTAAATTTAGGTTGTTATAAACTATAAGTACATTAAAATTATTATTATTTAGGTTAAATTACGGCATCTTCGGTAGTTCAGGTTATGATAAGTCAAATTAGGTTCTGCTAGAAAAGTGAGTAATAATAATTGTGTGTATGTCTAGTGTAATAGTACCTCTGGCAACTTTCTTGTTTACGTTAGGCTTCTCCGATATTTTCAATTTTCGATATTTTTTAACAATCGAAACTCAGAAACAATCTCCACCTTTACCGTAATTCTTTAAAGACACAGGCCCAAATTTTTTACGGTTAAAAATGAAATGATTTTTTTTTTTACGGTTAACTGATGGATAACATTATTTGTAAGAAAAAAAAAATTTAAAACTAATAAAATAAATATTTTTTCAACATGGCATCAAAAGATCGCCTACCGAAAAAATCCATGTTATTACAAGAGGAACTGACCTTTTGGCTATTTTGACCAGGTTGCTATTATGACTATTTTAAAAGATCTTATAGCTAAAAATAGAAATAATAGAATATATATATATATATATATATATATATATATATATATATATATATATATATATATATATATATATATATATATATATATATATATATATATATATGAGAGAGAAGCAATATAAGTAAAAATGGTAAAATCTTAGTGAAGGGGGCCCCATTTTTTTTTTCATCAGCGTAACCAAGAAAAGGAAATGTTTGTTGTTTTGGTTAATCGACTAATGACAAATTATTTTGTAAGAAAAAAAATAAACAAACAAATTATAGAAAAAAATTTAAATTAAATAAGAATAATTATTACGTCAGAATATTGTCTGCCGAAATTATAAAACTCTCCTTTTAATATTTTGATGAGGTTGCGATTTTAACTATATATATTTTAAAATATGTTGAAACTGAAATTGGAAATAAGTTAGTTTGGAAATATATATATATATATATATATATATATATATATATATATATATATATATATATATATATATTATATATATATATATATATGGAAATAATGGTAAAAAATTGCGAGAGAAAGATAAAGTAGGGTATGTATGCTTTATGGATTTGGAAAAGGCGTATGATAGTCTGTAGGAGGAAATTGTTTGAGGTTCTAAGGGAGGGAGGAGTGACAGGTAAATTATTGAATGCAATTAAATCATTTTATGAGGACTGTAGAGGGAGGGTGAGGGTGAAGAGGGAACTGACTGAATGGTTTAAAATGGGAGTTGGACTGAGGCAGGGGTGTGTTATGTGTCCGTGGTTGTTTAATGTGTTAATGGATGGTGGTGTTAGGGGTATGGGAAGGGAAGGGTATTATGTTGAGAAGTGGAGAGGGAGAATGGGAGGTAAGTGTCTTGTTGTTTGCGGATGATGCGGTGTTAGTTGCTGAATCTGGGGAGAAGTTGAGAATGTTGGTGAAGGAGTTTGTTAGGGAGTGTGCATTGAAGGGGTTAGGGGTAAACTCGACAAAGAGTAAAGTGATGAGGATTGGGGGCAGGTATGAGGCAGCAAGAAGGGAGGAATGGGAGGGTGTCGAGGTGGGGGGAGAGAAATTTGAGGAGGTGGAAGAGTTTAAATATCTGGGAATGTTAGTGGAGGAGAAAAGAGGGAGGGAATGAAAGTGATGGGGGGACTGAGAGAATTTTTGAAGAAGGGAAGAATATCAAAGGAAATAAAAGGTACGAATGTTTGACAGTATTTGTCTACAATCTGCAATGTATGGGTGTGAGACATGGGTGATGAATGCTAAGATTAGGAAAGGATTAGAAGTTTTTGAGATGAAAGGATTGAGGGCTATATGTGGGTTAAGGAGGGTAGATAGAATCAGAAACGAAAGAATAAGAGATGTGTGAATGGAAGAGGGGAATTGTATGTAGAGCAGAAGAGGGTGTATTAAGATGGTTTGTGCATATGGGTAGAATGGATGAGAATAGGATGGTGGGTAGTGATGAGATCCGAGATAGAGGGAGGAAGGGGGAGGGGAAGGCCGAGGTGGATGGATGGGGTAAGGGAGATACTGGGGGGGGGGGTTTGAATGTGTACGAAGGTAGGAGAGTTAGGAGAGTCACGGAGGGCAGTGGTGAGGGAGGAGGGGTGTGTGTGTGTGTGTGTGTGTGAACTGTGATGGGCACTACCTCATGGGAGTGGGAAAGGTGAATGGTAATATATATATATATATATATATATATATATATATATATATATATATATATATATATATATATATATATATATATATATATATATATATATATATATATATATATATATATATATATATATATATATATATATATATATATATATATATATATATATATATATATATATATATATATATATATATATATATATATATATATATATATATATATATATATATATATATATATATATATATATATATATATATATATATATATATATATATATATATATATATATATATATATATATATATATATATATATATATATATATATATATATATATATATATATATATATATATATATATATATTATATATGAGAGAGAGAGAGAGAGAGAGAGAGAGAGAGAGAGAGAGAATGTAATTGAAAATTTTATCACCACCTCTCACTGGTCAGGGGGTATGGGGGGCAGAGCCCTCTGTAGACAAACGTTCGTGTGCTATGTATTTGCATCTTGTATTATAATATGCATTATTGCAGTACAACAATAAAATCGTAAATGCATGGCACACAATCATTAGTCTATAGGGGGCTCTGCCCCCATACCCCCGACCTGTGAGTGGTGGTATAAAATTTTCACTTATATTCCTCTCTCTTTCTTTTTCTCTTTTGCTTTCTCTCTTTCTCTTTTTCTCTTTTATATATATATATAATATATATATATATATATATATATATATATATATATATATATATATATATATATATATATATATATATATATATATATATATATATATATATTGAAAAAAAAGTAATTATTTTTTATTAGTTTTAAATCATTTTATTTTTTTTTTATTTTTCTTACAAAATCACTTGTTCATCGATTAACCGTAAAAAAAAATCAGATCATTTCATTTTTGTAGTTAGGCTGATTAGGAAAAAAATTTGGCCTGCATGTCTAAAGAATAACTCTAACTTTATATGAAAACTCAAATATTTTTAGGTAAATTGTATGCTAAAAACACCAAAAAATATTAAAAATATAGTAATTAGCACGATCAATTAACAATACATTGTATGACTTCAATGGTGTATTATCAAGTTATTCACTGCCAGATTACTAAAACAGTTAAAAAAAAGTAAAATATATATTTTAAGTATATATATATATATACTCACTGAAAGAGAGAGCATTCACTAGGTTAGTCCTATTTACTGACTGTAGGCACACATTTACCATTTATGTTGAGGTTAGTTTAAGTCAAACTAGTTTGTTGGAATTAATAAACTAGTTCGACTTACCTCAACTTCAAGGGTAAATGTACCCTTATGGCCAGTAAATAGGCCTAACCTTGCAAAAGCTGGCTCTTTCGTAATTATCTAACATTAGTTTGACAATCCAACCTTGACTATAAGGGTAAATGTGTGCCTAACCACTAGCAATTAGGCCTAACCTCGTGAATGCTGGCTGTATTTAATTTAATCAATTTAATGTACCTAATTTGATTTCATAATATTTTGTCTTTTTGTAGTTTGAAAATATTAAGCTAAAAAAATTTTAACTTTTTTTTTTTTTAGCTTTAAAATAGCTATAAAATAGACTCGATGCTGATGCAGCAACCTGGTAGTGCATAGCTTGATAGATGATAATACACCATTGAAGTCTTTTGATGTGTTGCTAAATGATTAATTACATTTTTAATATTTTTTGGTGTTTCTAGTGTCAAAATTGTTTTTCATGCCCAATTTACCTTAAAGTAAATTTCAGAATTTTGCTTTTGTACTTTCATTATTAAAAAAAAAGTTTACCTGATCCTGCCTAATACCAGATTTTTTAATATAGAAAATTATCTGAAATAGAGTAATTTGGGTAAATTAGTGTGCGGAAGACTAGTTTTTACATTAAAAATACCAAAAACCTTTAAAATTTTAATTAGAAAAAATTAAACTACAATGGTTTTACAACATATGTATATGACTTTGAAGACATATTGTTTTTGAATATCTTCATTTTTAGCAATATAACATTACCAGGTTGCTATATTATCATCAGTCAAATTAGTTCAACTTAACCTAACTTGGACTTCAAGTATATATATATATATATATATATATATATATATATATATATATATATATATATATATATATATATATATATATATATATATATATATATATATATATATATATATATAGTAAAATAAATGAATTATAAGTTGCAAATGCATGTCACATAAACATTTGTCTTACATTTTATATTAAAAATAAAGGACAGTAAGTTTTCAAATTTTGGGTTATAGATATTACGAACAGTATAAACTTTTTAGTTTTTTTTATTTGAATGAATGTACTATTCTGAGCCTTCATTAGGCTTTATTTAATACATTTTGCATTTGTCTATAGTATCAATAGGATGGAATTAAAAGGTGGCTTATTGGAACTGTACGTATACTGAAACTGCATTAACAGGGTTTAATCTTGGGCAAACAAGTTTTATAAATAATCTTTCTTTATTCTTTCTTTGTAATATAACTGCTGCTACATCTAAAGCAGTTAATTTTTAGAATGGAATTGGAAATTTTGAATTTTTAAGAAGTCTTTAAAAAATTTAATTAATTTACAATAGACTTTTACATCTTTCAGACTTATTATAAAAGTCGTGTTCAAAAATATTAAAAAAACCTGACACCTTTATTTATAAAAATAAATATTCTACTTTATTCCAGTTAAATATTTTATTTGTTCAAGAATAATTATATCTATTACAACATGTATGAGTGTTTCAATGGTCAAATTTAAAGCTTCTCTTCTGACATTTATAGTATAGTACTTTAAGCATGATATTCAGACAAAGGTTGAGTTTCGAAAAACTTTATTTTTTTAAAATTTGTTATTTAATTATTAACATAGTTTTGGTATTTGAATGAGTATATTTATTATTGTAACTTATAATCCCAGAATGTGAATGTAAAACACGCTTAAAGAAAAAAAACTGTATTCAAGAAGAGCATCTAGTAATTAACATTGGAAACATAATTTTTGAACTTAAAATTATTTAGGCTCTTGGCTAATTTTACTTGTTTTGAAAGTAGTTAATAAAATTAAATGCACCGTAAGAAATTTTGAGAGTATTTAACTGGGAAAAAGTTTGACTCTTTGAAAATTTTCAGTTGACTCTTGATATATTTCTTACTTTATAGTTTCTAGGATTTTCATTTTGAGAAGTTTAATAGTAACTAGATAAAAGAAAAAAAAAAAAAAGGAACTGAAAATTTAAACTTGTTTTGTATAGTTTAATTATTAATAATAAACTTTTAGGTATTATGAGATTTTTTATTTTAAATTTAATAGTATATATATATATATATATATATATATATATATATATATATATATATATATATATATATATATATATATATATATATATATATATATATATATATATATATATATATATATATATATATATATATATATATATAATATTTAAACAGGATTTATCCTAAGAAATAAATCATCAAGATGAACAATATACTTGGATATCCTGTTGCTACCCTTTATGTTGGAGACTTGAGTCCAGAAATCACCGAAGCAATGCTCTTTGAAAAGGTAAGATTAATAAAAAAATTTTATGTATATATTCATTTTAAGAGAGCCTGTTTGGAAAGATTTTATTTTAATTTATTTTTTTTATTTTTTTTTTTTTTTATACCTTTAAAACTTCTTAATGCTTACACAACCCAACTTTAGTTGTTTCAAGAAATTGAACTCAAAATGTTTTTTATAAATTAAGATTCCTTAGATTTGCAATTGAGTATTTTTATGCATTTTAGAACTTCGTATATGATACATACAAAAAATTCTTTGTATGTGTGTTTGAAAACTGCCAATCATTATATAGTCTTAATGAGTATCCGTGATCTTTTTGTATATTTTGAAAAGGTTCATTCATAAAAGGAAAAAACTTTCGAGTAAAAAGCTTTTCTTTTATAATGTAAAAAAAACAAGAAAAGAAAAAAATGAAATGAGTTGCTAGTGAAATCTGCATTATATAATCATTCTAGTGTGGAATTAAATTTTTGGCAATTTTTTTTATTTTAAAGAAATTTTGCTTAAGAATTTGGAATTTATTAAAATATTATTCTTGTTGGATAAGAGCAAGCCCATTTTACAGTATAACAAAAGATAAATTCTTAGATAAATGTTTATCCAAGAAAAAATAAATGAAAATTCAGAATCAGAAAATGTTCTTATACAGTAGAATTTTATTTGACTTTTTTTAGATTAACCTTAAATTTATTCATCTTTGATTTTATATATATATATAATATATATATATATATATATATATATATATATATATATATATATATATATATATATATATATATATATATATATATATATATATATATATATATATATATATATATATATATATATATATATATATATATATATATATATATATGAGTGGGATTGAGACAGGGGTGAGTTCTGTCGCCATGGCTATTTAATCTTTTGACGGATGATATAGTTAGGGAAATGGAGAGAGAAGGGAAGGGTATTAGGTTGAGTAATATGGAGGGTGAATGGGATGTGAATGTTTTACTTTTTGCAGATGATGCAGTGTTGGTGGCAGAATCTGAAGAAAAGTTGAGAATACTTGTGAGAGAGTTTGAGGGGAAATGTGCAAATATGAGATTGAAAGTCAATCCAGGGAAGAGTAAGGTTATGAGGATTGGAGGTGGGGATGAAGAGATGTGGAGGGAGGAATGGGGAGGTGTAGAAGGGGGGGAAGGAAACTTGAGGAGGTGAATGAATTTAAATATCTAGGAATGTTGGTGGAAGGTAAGGGTGGGACGGAAAAAGAAATAAAGAATAAAGTGGTAGAGGGAATGAGTGTGTTGGGGGGCCTAAGAGAAGTATGGAAGAAAGGAAAAATTTCAAAAGAAATAAAGATAAGAATGTTTGAATGTATGTGTTTACCTTCTGTAATGTATGGGTGTGAAACATGGATGATAAGTGCTCGAGCGAGGAAAAGTTTGAATTTCTTTGAGATGAAAGGTTTGAGAGTGATATGTAAATTGAGAAGGATTGATTGGATTAGAAATGAAAGAATAAGGGAGATGTGTAAATGGAAGAGGGGTATAGTTGATAGAGCGGAGGAGGGTGTGCTAAAATGGTTTGGACATATGTGTAGAATGAATGAGGACAGAATGGTGGGCAAGGTACTTAGATCGGAGGTGGATGGTGTTAGGGGGAGGGGAAGGCCAAAGTGGAGATGGATGGATGGAGTAAGAGAGATTTTGGGTGGAAGGAATTTGAGTTTAGAAGAGGTTAGAAGACTTGCGGAGGGCAGAGTGAGAAGGAGGGCGGTGGTGAAAGGGGTTGTTGAAAGGTAAGAATGGGAATGTTTGTGAGGGAATTGTGGCGGGCACCACCCCACTGAAGTGGGAAAGGTGATAGTGAAATAAATAAATAAATAATATATATATATATATATATATATATATATATATATATATATATATTATATATATATATATATATATATATATATATATATATATATATATATATATATATATATATATATATATATATATATATATATAAAAAATTTTTTTCAGTTTCAAACAGCTGGCCCAGTTTTATCTATTCGTCTGTGCAGGGACATGATAACCAAACAGTCATTAGGATATGCTTATGTTAATTATGAAAAAGCTGCAGATGCTGAAAAGGCACTGGACACGATGAACTTCGATACTTTAAATGGAAGTCCAATAAGAATTATGTGGTCGCAACGTGATCCATCTGTGAGAAAATCGGGTGTTGGCAATGTCTTCATTAAGAATTTAGATAAAAGTATTGATAACAAAGCCATATATGATACGTTTTCGGCTTTTGGTAACATCCTTAGCTGTAAAGTTGCTACTGAAGATAATGGAAATTCCAAAGGTTATGGTTTTGTTCATTTTGAAACTGAGAAATCTGCAAATACCGCCATAGAAAAAGTAAATGGTATGTTGATGGGTGGAAAAAAAGTGTTTGTTGCGAGATTTATTCCCAGAATAGAGAGAGAGAAGGAACTTGGTGAAACTCGAAAATTCACCAACGTTTATATTAAAAACTTCGATGATGCTCTTGATGAAGAGAAATTATTTGAAATGTTTTCTAAATTTGGTAAAATAAGCAGTCATAAGATTATGAAAACAGAAGATGGAAAGTCAAAGGGTTTTGGCTTTGTTGCTTTTGAAGAGCCATCTGCTGCTGAAACTGCTGTACAAGAACTAAATAACATTGAAGTGGATGGAAAACGCTTGTACGTAGGGAGAGCACAAAAGAAAGGTGAACGACAGAAAGAATTGAAAAAGAAATTTGAATTAATTAGATTAGAGCGTATTAACAGTTATCAAGGTGTAAACCTCTATGTTAAAAACTTGGATGATTCTATTGATGATGATGGATTACGTAGAATTTTTAATGCCTTTGGAAACATTACAAGTGTCAAGGTTATGAAAGAAAATGGTAGACCAAAAGGTTTTGGTTTTGTATGCTTCAGCTCTTCTGAAGAAGCTACACGAGCTGTCACTGAATTGAATGGGAGAATTGTGTTAGCAAAGCCCTTGTATGTTGCTTTAGCTCAGAGGAAGGAAGAGAGGAAAATTTATCTTGCTGCCCAGCACTTACAACGCTTGAATAATCAGATGAATCAATCCAGTCATGGTTATCAGCAGAATGGTGCATCTTATTTTATGCCCACTATGGTCCAATCTCAGAGATATTATTCCCCTCAAATTGCACAAATCCGACCACGCTGGCCTCAAACCGTTGCTCAAGTTTCCAATGGTAATCAAACTGTTGACAATGTTTATATGCCAGCCTCTACATATAGAGGGGTCAGACCTTCTTATATGACATCAAATGTTGTTCAAGGTTCTCAACAGGTTGTTCCACGATCTGTTGCCATTGGAAACGCTGCTGGTCCAGCTTCTGTAATTCAAGCTGCAAGACCTGTTGTTCAAGTTCCTACATCTGGAATATCAAATATCGCAACATCCATTATGAATAGATCACCAACTTCATACAGGCTATCTATAAATATGAGGAACCCTCCAATGTCATCAGAAGTTAACACTTCAGCTTCTCAGTCTTCACAGCAGACTATTACTGCTGCACAAGGTCAAGAATCTTTGACATCACGATTAGCCAGCTCATCTCCACAAGAGCGGAAGCAACTGATAGGCGAGCATCTCTTCCCTCGCATTAGGGAATTTTATCCAGAGTTGGCAGGTAAAATTACTGGGATGTTGCTCGAAATTGACAACTCTGACCTGATTCACCTTTTGGAAGACTCGAAATCGTTAAAAGCCAAAGTTGACGAAGCTTTAGCTGTTTTGCAAGCTCATCAGGCCAAACAGGCCATAACTTCCAAGAGAGATTAACTAATATAAAAAAAATCTACTTCACCTTTTTAAAAAAATGAAAAATAAAAAATACCAAAAAAAAAATTGTAAAACTCGAAAATAAAAAAAAAATTAAAAAAAAAAAAATACGTAACATAATTTTCAGTTTTTTTTTTTTTCTTTTTTTGCAGTGCTTTTATTTTATAAGGTTTAAATTTTTTTCTTTTTGATCGTAATGAATAGCTTTATTAATTGGCAAAATATGAAACAAAGTATGTTGATGTTTTATATATATTCTTAATGTAGGTTATTAAAAAAAAAAAAATTTGTAACATTTATGCATTTATTTTGAATTAGACTAGTCATTGTAACTTACTTTTAAAAAAATTTTTTTTTTGTGCTATTATCACAAGAAAATTTGTTTTAAGTTCTGATAAAAAAAAAAAGGTAAAAAAAAGAAAACTTGTTGATTGTTAAAACATTTGATAATATTATTTGTTTCAATAAATAAGAAATTTATAATTTATTAGATGTTTTATATATTCTTAATGTAGGTTATAAGTATCTTTTATTTTTAATCAGACTAGTCATTGAAATTTTGTGCCATTATCGTGTGCCATTACTACTGTTAAAAATATTTTTTTTTTAATAAAAAACGTGATAATAAAAATAGTAAAAAACAGGAAACTTGTTGATTGTTAAAAACTTTTGATAATATTGATTGTTTCAATAAATACGAAATATAAAAATTTTTTTTTTTTCCATGATTTTCAAAATTTTAATTTCTATTTTTTTTTAATTTTAAGTTTATATTTTTTTATTGTGTGTTTGATTAGCAGTGATTGATTGAATCAGTTTTAGGTAAAGGGAATTTCTAGTTGCGAGTTCTAATTTTTAAAACTTATTCTGTGAGGACTTTTTACAAAGTTGTATTTATTATTATTATTTAATTAATTATGGTCGTTATTTAATTCATCGCCACTGTTGTTATTGTCATCATTTGATTCATTATGGTATTATTTAACTCGTTAATCGTCATTACGTAATTCATTGTCATTATTTTATAATTCATTTTTATCTTTTCATTGTTATTTAGTTTTGAACAATTTGATTTTCTAGTTATAAATTGGAAAACTTTTTTAACGAGTTAAGGAGGAAACTGAATTGAAGTTCAACTTACAAAGAGTTTTTAAATTTAATTTCAAAATTTGATTTAAAGCATTATTAAAATAATCTAGCAATTCTATTATTTTAACATAGGTAATATGCCAATACTGTGCCAAATTACTATTAAAAATGAAGTTTAAAGATTCTAACGTTTCACGAATTAGCTTCAGTTTAACATTAATTTTTATTGCACAAATTGTCTTTATTTGCAATTCTTCATTTAACTATTTACTGCAAGTATTTTTGTTAGAGATTACTCGTATCAACAAATAACCTTTATTGTTTTGAAACATGGCAAAAATTTATTTTACAAGATGCACCGTATCTACTAGTGCCTATTTTGGGGTGAACTCTGTTCTAAAGTCTTTTCACGATGTGTACCATAGAACCCTTTCAAGATCGAAAATATTGGAAAATAAATATTCCAAATACATCAATTTGAGTACTAAGTACACTAGTTGAGCAGTGGAAAGGAATGAAGCTATCAGTTGCTTAAACTGTATAGCACATGCAGTGGGTGCTAATATAGGATAACAAATATATAATATCAAAAAAGTAAGTTCAAAACTGTTCATCAAGCAGGAAAATATTTTCATTAATTCTGGAAATTGAACAACAAAAGCTTCAATCATACGATTTTTTTTTAGAAAATGAGAAAGTGTTCCTATTCTGATTCATTAAAATATTTCATGGTCTTCCGGTGCTCTACCATTTATTTGTAAGGGTATGCAAATTGACATGACTTGTAACTTATATTCCTGGGTATTATTACATTGTGTGGTATTTATTTTTTTTTTAGTTTAAATTACATAGTCATTGATATTTTCTTGGTTTTAATCCCGATTTTTTTTTTGTTTCTTCAGCTTTTTATATAGTGAGCGGTCTGAAGTTTAAGCTTTTCTGTACGCTTCACAAGAACCCCATATACATGCATATTGAACGTAATCGAAATTTAGCTTCACAAATTTAGTTTGCTGTAATTGCATCGAAACGGCATGGGTGTCCACATTAATTTTTAATTATTCAATTTTCGGGAACACATATTCTTATAATCCTGATAACAAAGAAAGGAAATGTGAGTGGTTTCTCCTTGGACAGCTCCGAATGACTCAGTCGTTAAACGAGTACATTAGTGAAGTGCTTTCGTCACTGATGGGAAATAATCTCCGGTATCCGCGATATGCCTAGCCCTGCCAGCGGTATCCGCCGTGGACCCGTGAAACCCAAGGATCTTCCTCGAAAGATCCCATAGACAGGACATAAGTTCTTCCTGAGGATGAAGATTATTATTATTATAAAGTAACATAACTGTAGAATGATTGACTAACGTGCATGAAGACGCTGCTTCGATTCTTCTCATGAATTCTAGGGGGGGGGGGAAACACCCTAGAAAGTTTCCCATCCATGAATGGGGCAACACCCGCGAAGTGCGATATAAAAAAAAATATTTTAAGTAAACTAATTTTGAATTATCTCAATATTTTAATAAAGGAAGAAAATTAAAACAATATAATAATAGTATTTAATGTAACTTA
This sequence comes from Armadillidium nasatum, assembly GCA_009176605.1. Taxonomy (NCBI): domain Eukaryota; kingdom Metazoa; phylum Arthropoda; class Malacostraca; order Isopoda; family Armadillidiidae; genus Armadillidium; species Armadillidium nasatum. The sequence goes on from SEYY01019887.1 coordinate 211,867, forward strand.
TATCACAGAAATAAACAATTAAAATTGTATAATTAATAGAAAGAGAAATATATTTATAAAAATTTTTTTCTAACGTGAACGTTTGAATGCTCTAAGCCTTTACGCTTTTAGCCATTCTTTTTTTTATTATTTTTTTAATTTAAAAAAGTAAATCATAAATTTACTTTGGGTAAATTTTAAGTTTTGGGAAACCGGGAACATTTTTTTTATTATTTTTTTTTATTGAGATTTCAAAAGGGGGTGATGTGGAAAAATTTATTTGTGTTGGGGAATACTCGTATGTGTGAGGGGTAGGTGGGTGAGAAGGGTCGTTGGATATAGGGGAAAAAAAGGTTTTAATTATTATAAATGACAATAATAAAAAACATCTTTGAAATGCAACAATTAATTATGATAATTGTGAAAAATATTTTGTTTATAAATACAACGACGAAAAATCTATATTTGTATTGCCAATGAACACAGACCGACGAAAATTGAGACATTCTATATCAGAAATTAAATAGGAAATGGTGGGCTTGATTTTTTTGTCATTTTTATTACTCTCTTTTTTTTTCTTTTTTCTTTTAATTAATATTTTTTTTATGTGCTTATATATTAGACATGGAAGAGTTAATTCCTATAAAGCTCATTA
>SEYY01019887.1:215000-220000 GCA_009176605.1 Armadillidium nasatum
TCTTGCTCAAAGCATTTGAGACACAAGGCTCGGTGAAGCTTAAACGGCACTTTTTTTATCGTTTAGACGAGAAACACCCAAGGCGGTTTTATGCAGCTTGATGGGTCGAGCTGCAGAAGAGTAGGAACAATAATTATAAACACTTTGTTGTTGGGTCTGTGCACGAAAACCATTTAATATATTGCGAAGATGAAGGGAGCTTTTCCTACTATGAAATATGACCACCTCGCGCAATCCTCCTCTAAATTCCTACTGCCAGAGTCAAAACCAAAATATTAATGAGGATCTTCAGAAAACTCCTCATTAATTTTTTTCTTATTCTCAAATAGACATATGCTTCATTCGGTACTTTTAAGTAATATTTTTTGTTTCATCTTATTGTTGTATGTTAGCCCAATCTTCTCACTTTGATAGCTAAAGAATAAAACTCTTTCTTTTGTTTTGTTTTGTAATAAGAAAAAATTATCACATTTTCTAATGAAAATACAAAAACACTTAGTCTAAATATGAAAGAAATTCGTCACAACCAAACTGCTTCAAAAGTTATTTTTTTTCCTCATATAGAAATTACGTAACAAGAATATACACTCGAACGCCATCATAATATATGATTATCTCTAAATATAAAATTGTAAAATCGCTCAAAATAGAAAAAATCTAAAAGCTATTGCTACAAAAAGAGCTCCACGAAGCCCCGAGAAGTGCATTTAAATATGGGCTCGTAATAAGGAAAACTTTTTATTGCTTCAATTTACAGACCAACCGAGCACTTACAAACCCAGGAAGAATAAAAAAAATGGCTTTGTAGGTCCAATAAGAATTGAAGTGGGTTCCTGAAGGAAGTTTGCCTCGATTCTTACTGGTACTTTTCATAGACGTAAAAAGGAATTGATGTTGGTCTTACTGGAAATTTACAGCAATTCCTACTGGTACGTACAAGTACCTACAAGACATTTTTTTACTGGGAAGAGTCACACTGACTTTCACATTAATTAACATACACAATATATTTAAGAGGTTTATCAATTTATCTTCATCAAAAGCCCAGACCTACTCTACACTTTTGTCAGTTTGTGCAACGTACCAAAATAAACCAACTAATAATTATTAAAATTTATAAATGAGCAAGAACGTCAACAATATATATATATATATATATATATATATATATATATATATATATATATATATATATATATATATATATATATATATATATATATATATATATATATATATATATATATATATATATATATATATATATATATATATATATATATATATATATATATATATATATATATATATATATATATATATATATATATATATATATATATATATATATATAGGGACTTTTGACTTGATAGACCTCCTTTTTACAAACTAACATATTAATTATTAACCTAAACATTGGCACATCGGATTCCTCCAGAGCTTTTCTAGTACAAAAAATTAAACAGAAAAAAAAATAGTCATTTGTACGCAATAAAATAATAATTATAATGAAAGAGTTAATAGGGCATATCTGAACTACGACGCCCATGGAGATACCCCACATGTAATCTTCGTAATGCTTTTGATGCCCCAACAGCAACAATTACCGAGGCTTGTGTGCCACACAAATACACAAACGGACATTTATGAACTCAATCTACATTACCAATTTTCTCCTCAGAAATGGTATTATTATTATTATTATTATTATTATTATTATTATTATTATTATTATTTTATTATTATTTTTAGTAGTAGTAGAGTGGTTTATCATTAACAAACAATAACTATAGAATGACTGATTGTTTCTGCAATATTATATTTTACTTTATATATATATATATATATATATATATATATATATATATATATATATATATATATATATATATATATATATATATATATATATATATATATATATATATATATATATATATATATATATATATATATATATATATATATATATATATATATATATATATATATATATATATATATATATATATATATATATATATATATATATATATATATATATATATATATATATATATATATATATATATATATATATATATATATATATATATATAGTCCCCTCGCCAAGATAAAAGAGAATTAATATCAATATTCCCTCACCCTCCATATATTAACTCTCACCCCACCAAGGATATATATCCCAATTTAAAATTTTTTTTTTAATTTATTTATTTTATATTAATTAATTTACTTTTCTTTTTTAAATTAAACAACATATTTCTCCCCAGAACTATGAAAATAGTGCGTTTTACATAAGATTAAAAAAATAGCACAATTTGCATATAAATTATGCTTGCATAACACGAGAGTGAGCACTTAGGTGCGTATCCATCAGACAGAAAAAAAAAGATCAGTCGACCTACAATAAACACACGTTACTCAAGAAGGAAAAACACACACATATTTTTTGATTGACAAAGAAACACAGTCGACTCATATTACCATTGTACTTTTTCCTTTAGCTTGGAGCACCTAAGCACACCCTGAGGTAAGAGGCGATTAAATATACACAGAACAGAGATGGTTTTTTTATGAAAATCAAAATTTAAATGCAACATAAAATCAAAATATCGTTGGTTATTCTTAAAGATTATCACAACAGCCGCAAGGTAATAAACATATGAAATTCATGGGTTTAAGTTGTAAAAAAAGTAAATAGAAATATATAAATTATAGTTTTCTTTTTGCCGATAGTAATAATAGTATTTTGATAAATAAACAATGTTACAAATATCCCACTTAAAATGCTTATATGTATATATTATATATATATATATATATTTAGTTTGAGCATCACAAGTTAAATAATTGGTCAATAATATTGATAATGAAAACCTGGTGGGGGTGATGCGAGTTCTTGATGTCTAGAATATGGAGAGGATGGGTATTGTAAATATGGAGAAGCTCTATCTTTACTATTACTGCTTGTTGAAGAAGGAGGCGTAGGACCAGGTGTTGGTGGTTGCTGGTCCAGCGTAATACCATTAGTAACCATATAGGACTCTGTATAAACATGAGTAGGAATTGAGAGAGATATGTCTTGACGTGAAATTGGAAAGATTTGTCTTGTGCTGTAGAAAGAGTGTGGAGAAGTTGCCACAATCCTGCTAATAGGAGGAAGGGTCGCACCTCCAGGTAAAGCGAGAGAAGTACTTGGTCCAGGGGACTGTGACTCTAAATTTTCTCTTGGTATACCATCATCAGGGCTTATTGCATCTGCTCTTTCAAGAGTTGTCATTTGAGGCAATGGTGAAAAATGTGAATGCGGGGAGATTTGACCATGAGGCGAAAGCTGAGAGTAAGAAGGAAGTTGACTTGTGGGGGAAAGCTGATTAATGGGTGATAGTTGATGAGGGGATGGTTGTGGAGACTCTGATCTAGTATGCTGCAGAGGAGATCCAACACGAGATATGCTTTCATCGGATCGTGGTAATGTAAGATCTAAAGAATGACGTAAGTCGTCTCTTTGATCTGTTAAATAAAGAGTCGTTCCTCCTCCTGCGCTGTTTGGGCGGGCTTCAGTAATATATACTGTTGAACCCACAGAAGCTCTTGACACATCAGAGTAAGTAACTGTGCGTCCAACCAAACTCAAGTCCATTGACTGAGAAGGCGGCCTCTCAATTTCATATATTTGATTCCTTGCTTGAGAACTTGAATCATTTTGATACCTGTACGTAATTCCTGGTAGATCACTAGATCTTATAAATATGTTTCCTCTGCTCATATCGATTCCATGCTCAGACGAATGAGGAGATGATCTTAAACCTTCTACCGGTACAAGATATGATCGTAAGGCTTCTTCTGGAGTATGACTCGGAGAAAGATAAGGTGATCTAGAAGGTTCTGGTGAACGAAGAGTGGGGAGACCCCGAAAATCATGGGGTTGTAATTCTGGTAACGGTAACTGGTCCGACAGATGATCATGACGAGGAGACATTGGATGTCCGTTCACGACATTACTACTGGTAATAGTTTCAAGCCCAATTGATCCTTCTGCGTCTTCAAGAGGTGTTGCTGCCAATAAATGATCATGTGGAACAGTAATGGAAGATTCAGGTACTAGTCTATAATGCTTGTAGGTCATATCAAGACCAATAGTTAATGAAGTTGGTAAAGAAACAGGAAGTCCTTGAGTAACGGGCAGTTGATCCAAGACATGTAAAGTTGGTTCAAGTCCGCTTCCAGAACTAAGTGGGGTGGTAGAATCAGTAGGAGTATGAGGAGTAGTTGGTGGTAGATCTTCAGACTTCGCTAAAGACAAATTATGTACATTTTGCACCTCGGATAAAGAAGTTTCACCTACGGATGCAGGTGGCAAATGTTCCAGAGTTGAATGAAGATGCTCCTGTAAATCATTTGTTAGCGAGTCATTTAAATCTCTAGAACCAATTTCTTCATGTACAACCATTACTTCCGGAAGGTCTCTTGGGTCATATTCCCTTTCCAAGGTATATTCCAATTGACCTCTTTCATCATCTGCTGATGTATATTTTATATGAGTTGAAAGGGCGCTATCATGTGGCAGTAAGTGATCCACACTACTACTTACACTTGGAGTTGGGGAATACCTTCCACCGTTACTACTGTTTCCACTTCCAGTATAGCTTAATAATCTATCATGTGTACCGACAGAACGTGTCTCTCCTCTTAAGGTACTTTCAGCCACATTGAGAGCAGCTTCAACAAGTAATGATGCATTGGATTCTCTTCTAAAAAGTTTTTCTTCCTCAGCTTCGTTGTCAGATTTATCTTTCTTCCTTTGCATTAAATTACTTTCAAGACGATCATCAAACGTATAAATATCACGAGAGGTTGTCGAAACAGAACCATCATGATCGCGATCATAGGAATCTAGAGAATCTCCCAGCCATTTTCGCGAACCTTTGCTTACTAGACGTGTTGCAGCTGCAGCATATTTTGCAACATATCCATGAAGAGTGGCTGCCGGTGGG
>SEYY01019887.1:225000-227500 GCA_009176605.1 Armadillidium nasatum
ACTCTCACCCAATTCTTTGAATTGACTCTCACCAAATTCTTTGAATCAACTCTCACCCAATTCTTTGAATCAACTCTCACCCAGTTCTTTGAATTGACTCTCACCAATTCTTTGAATCAACTCTCACCAAATTCTTTGAATCAACTCTCACCCAGTTCTTTGAATCAACTCTCACCCAGTTCTTTGAATTGACTCTCACCAAATTCTTTGAATCAACTCTCACCCAAGTTCTTTGAATCAACTCTCACCCAGTTCTTTCAATAATAGGTTTAATTTTTCTGCAACTATATTACTGGATTGATGATTCAAAATTACGTCATACTGAATCAGTAACGTAACTTGATTGAATCAGATTGGTCCATATTCTACAGGTGTAAATGTTGGGAAAACTATCACCCTATTGTTTATAGAAGGAACTTCTACGAATCTTCGTAAATGAAGATCTTTGTTGAATTCGCTGATTTAGGAGTGAAAATTTATTTCTGAGAGAGAAACTACAAAAATGTAAGAGGCCTAAATTGAATGAGGATTATGTCAGTGATTACGTAAGTGACAAAAATGAAAAAAGCTGTTATACAGATTTTAAAATTTACATAAAAAAAAATTAATATTCGATTTGTTTCGAGAGAGAGAGAGAGAGAGAGAGAGAGAGAGAGAGATGTTCAAAATGAATTTTAGTATTCCCTAAAATATTTATCCATCAGAAATTATAAGCTGAGTATTAAAAGCAAAAAATCAGTTCAAAACAAATTAACAATATAATATATATATATATATATATATATATATATATATATATATATATATATATATATATATATATATATATATATATATATATATATATATATATATATATATATATATATATATATATATATCATATATAATATATATATATATATGTTATCAGAAGCAAAATGATGTAAGTGACAAAAAAAGTTAGTTTTGTCAGAAAAGTAAGTTTTAAAATTATTATGAAGAAAAAGTATAGGGAAATAATAAAGCAAAATTACACAACGTTTATATATATATATATATATATATATATATAATATATATATATATATATATATATATATATATATATATATATATATATATATATATAATTTATATATATATATATATCCAGAGTGGGGCAAATTTATTTTAGGGGATAGCAAAATTTGTGATTCAAAATAGTCTACTGTGATGAAATGTTTGTGGCCACCAGCTTTGGAGCGAACGGATGTTCGCTCTAAACTGGTGGAGGCCTGAAGGGCAGTATTTTGTCTGCCTGGAGGGACGGCATATGCCCTTGTAGGTTAGGTTCGCTCTCAGAAACAAAACAAAAAAACAAAAAAATGTTTGTGGCCTTTGTGACAAACTGGTCTTGGGGAAGGGGGTTGTGCTTCTTTGATTTTGATACGCAGGGAAGGGTCTCTCGGAGTGCACGTAGTGCATAATCGAGGTGATTCTCTCTGGCATAGTGGAGTAAATTTCATATTTTCACCTATCAATAAAACTTACTAAACATTGATTTAACTTAGTTTGTTCTCGTGCTATTTGACACAGGTATGTTGCCTTCTGGAATTACTCTTGTCTTCAAACTCCAGAAACTCATGCAACTTATATTTCATTCCTGAATCGTGCAAAATCTATTCTCAGTAACAGTAAAAAAAATTTTGTCTGTAGAAGAGAAATAATCTTTCTGGTACATCTTCCTCATTCCCTATCTGGCATTTTACAGAAGATGTACAGTTTAATTTTTCTTTTCTTCTTCCTCTTTCCATCCTTTAGAACCTTCCGAAGGTACAACTGCCGTTTTGTCTTTTTCTAGAACTGAACTCTTCGTTCAAAGCTTTACCTCTAATTCTACCTTGATGAGCCCGGAGTTATTCCTCCACCTTCAAACCCTTCCAACTCATTCGTGTTTAATTAACATCGTAATTCATCTGAAAGACGAAATTTCTTGTCTCTCTTAGCTTAAACTAAAAGGTCCTGATGGTATCCCTCCCTCCTGTGATTCTCTAAACTTGTGCTTCTGAACTTGCACATTGCTTTGGTAAATTATTCCATCTTTGTCTTTTTGTTTTGACCTTCCTTTCCTGCTGGAAACGTGTGCCCATTCAACCTATACCCCCAAAAAAAAAGAGGATTAATCTCAATCTCATTAATATCATCCCATTTCTTTAACTTTCATTACTTCTAAAGTTTTCGAATCTATCCTTAACAGGAAGATTTGGAAACATCTCTATTCTTTTAATCTTATCTCTGAGCGACAATATGATTTTCGTAAGGTACACTCTACTTAAGACATTTATTTATCTTATTTCTGATTCTTGGTTCTCTGAACTTTGGTATTCTGGGGAATATTTTGCTGTGGAGCTAGATATATCAAAAGCCTTCGATAGAGTCTGGCACAAAGCTTTGATTTTTAAACTTCCCTCTTTCGACATCTACCCTTTTCAGTGCTACCTCCACACTGATTTCCTTTCCGATCTTTCTACAGTATGTG
>SEYY01019887.1:232500-235000 GCA_009176605.1 Armadillidium nasatum
ATATATATATATATATATATATATATATATATATATATATATATATATATATATATATATATATATATATATATATATATATATATATATATATATATATATATATATATATATATATATATATATATATATATATATACATTTTTAAAAGGTTTTTAAACAAAAAATATTAATCTGCAGATTCTACATAAAATTTATACCAAAATTTATAAATAAATTTCAGAAATATATATTTTTATATTATCTTTTTAAAAATTGTTAATAAATATACAAATATATAAATTTTCATTTAATAGCAGTAATAATAATAATAATAATAATAGTAATGATAATAATAATAATAATAATAATAATAATAATAATAATAATAATAATAATAATAATAATAATAATAATAATAATAATAATAATAATAATATATAATAATAATAATAATAATAATAATAATAATAATAATAATAATAATAATAATAATAATAATAATAATAATAATAATAATAATAATAATAATAATAATAATAATAATAATAATAGGTATGATAATAATAATAGTAATAATAATAATAATAATAATAATAATAATAATAATGATAATAATAATAATAATAAATAATAGTAATAATAATAAATAAAAAATAAAAAAAAAAAAAAAAAAAAAAAAAAAAAAAAAAAAAAAAAAATAATAATAATAATAATAATAATAATAATAATAATAGTAATAATAATAATAATAATAATAATAATAATAATAATAATAATAATAATAATAATAATAATAATAATAATAATAATAATAATAAAAAGAATAATAATAATGCAGAAGATTATGTAACATTAGCTTACATTCTTAAAAATAAGTGAATGAGAAAGACCGTCAAAAAAAAAAAAACAATTGAAGAGAAAATATTTTACCTGCGTGCATTCGCTTTTGGTGGGAGCGCAGATGTTGCGGCTGGCAGAATTTCTTGCCGCAGTAGTCGCACAGCGGAAAGACCCTTGCAGGATTTCTGCCGCACGAGTAAGTGACGTGCATGTCCAGAGAGTGCAGACGAAGAAAGAACTGCACGGACCAGTTCGGTATATGCATTAAAAACTCATAGTGAAAAAAAAAAGTTTTCCCGCCTCACCATTAATGGTGAAGAGGATCAGCTTCACCATTAGTGGTGAAGATGATCAACCTCACCCCTAGAGGTGAAGAGGATCAACTTCACCCTTAGTGGGGAAGAGGATTAACCTCACCCTTAGTGGTGAAGAGGATCAGATTCACCATTAGTGGTGAAGATGATCAACATCACCCTTAGTGGTGAAGAGGATCATCTTTACCATCAGTGGTGAAGATGATCAACGTCACCCTTAGTGGTGAAGAGGATCAACCTCACCATTAGTGGAGAAGAGGATCAGATTCACCATCAGTGGTGAAGGGATCGGCTCCACTCTTAGTGGTGAAGAGGATCAGCTTCACTATCAGTGGTGAAGAGATCAGCCTCAACCATAGTGGTGAAGAGAATCAACCTCACCCTTAGTGGTGAAGGGGATCAACCTCACCCTTATTGGTGAAGGGGATCAGATTTTTGAAAAAAGAATCAAGAAAACCAAATTTGGCTTCTTGATTTGTTGATTCAATCGAACATAGCACTTCTGTTTATTATTAGGTAGTCTTCACAGTGAATTTATTATTATTATTATTATTATTATTATTATTATTATTATTATTATTATTATTATTATTATTATTATTATTATTATTATTATTATTATTATTATTATTATTATTTCAATAATAATAATAATAATGGAGATTATTTACTTACAATTTTAAAAATGTTAACTTTTTTCTGTATTTTAAAGAAAAATTCGATTGAATCAACAATTATAGAATGTTTTAAATGTGATTCCAAAAAAAAAAAAAATTAATGTAATAAGAATTAATGATTAAAATAAAATTTAAAAATTTTAAAATCAAATCCAATAAGGAAAAAATATGATAAAGAAAATAAAAAATTATTATAGTTGTTTTTATAAACTTAATTTTAAGAATAAAACTGGAATTACAATTTCTTTTATTTTATAATTGACAAATAATTTAACGAAAATCAAAAATGTTATCAAAATTGTTTAATAAATATAGAATATGTTTAAATTTTGAATTTTGAATTTTTTTTTTTTTTTTTTTTTTTTTTTTTTTTTTTTTTTTATTTTTTTTTTTTTTTTTTTTTATTTATTATTTTTCTTTTTTTTTTTTTTTTGCAATCACATTTAAATTCCTCAGGTTTCTCAGAGATACTTAGTAAAAAAATAGTAACAGAAGTAAAAGGTATTTTATAATTAATATGAAATATAAAAATAAGAGAAAAGTATGTAAATTAGTATATATATCTCAATCATTTAAGATTTTATTTTTTTAAATATAAATAAAAAAAAAAAAAAATTAGTGGTACAAATGAAATATAGAAACTTTTTCACATATTTGCTTTAAAACAGAATTAATTGTTTTATTATA
>SEYY01019887.1:240000-242500 GCA_009176605.1 Armadillidium nasatum
AAATTTACGACGATTCATTATAATAATTATTATTTATATTTATTATTAATTTATATTATTTAAAACCCAACACAAATCATATCAGGTAAAGAAAATTTCCTATAATTATCATTATAGCAATAATAGGGATTGTAACAAAAGGTCAAACTCTAGAAAATTGGGCAAATTATGCTAATATGAGTATAAAAGATATACTAGAGTATATACATCTATATATCTAGATAATCTTTCTAGACTGCAGAGAAAAATAAATCAGAAACAAAATGGCGTTACGACCATAGTTGAAAAATACATAGACAAGAAAAACCCTCCCCAAAAAAACCATTGACGGAATTTTTTTTTTTTTTTCGACACTATCGAAAACTAATTTCTAAAATCTATTTTTTTTTTAAAATATACTTTTATTAGGTTTCTTATAAAATATTTTTCGATATATCGATATAATCGATTAATATCGTACCCACCTCCATTGCAGCTGGAACTTTCTCTTCATGCACCAAACTGATTCTATTTTTTTATAAATATAGTAAAAAAAAAAACCGGCCTCTGATTTAAGCACACACAAATATATGTATATTTAATCTATTTCGCATTTTTAACAATGATGCCTAATCCAATCAATCGCATGCGGGCTATTCATAATGAAAATAATAGTGTTGATAGAAAGCTTGGTTGGTAAACTATCAGGAGCAAACTATATGTGGTGTCCTATACTATACTATATATATATATATATATAATATATATATATATATATATATATATATATATATATATATATATATATATATATATATATATATATATATATATATATATATATATATATATATATATATCTATATATATATATATATATATATATATATATATATATATATATATATATATATATATATATATATATAATATATATATATATATATATATATATATATATATATATATATATATATATATATATATATATATATATATATATATATATATATATATATATATATATATATAAATATATATATATATATATATATATATATATATATATATATATATATTATATATATAATATATATAAATATTATATATATATATATAAATATATATATATATATATATATATATATATATATATATATATATATATATATATATATATAAATATATATATATATATATATATATATATATATATATATATATATATATATATATATATATATATATATATATATATATAATAATATATATATAATATATAAAAAAAAAAAAAAATTATTATATTATTATTATTATTATTATTATTATTATTATTATTATTATTATTATTATTATTATTATTATTATTATTATTATTATTATTATTATTATTATATTATTATTATAATTATTAGATAATATTTTAATATTTTAATTATTATTATTATGATTATTATTACTATTATTGTATTATTATTATTATTATTATTATTATTATTATTATTATTATTTTTATATATATATATTTTTTTTTTTTTTTTTTTTTTTTTTTTTTTTTTTTTTTTTATTTATTATTTTAATATATATATATATATTATATATATATATATATATATATATATATATATATATATATATATATATATATATATATATTATATATATATATATATATATATATATATATATATATATATATATAATATTAAAAAAAATAAAAAATAAAAAAAAAATAAAATAATATATATATATATATATATATATATATATATATATATATATATATATATATATATATATATATATATATATATATATATATATATATATATATATATATATATATATATATATATATATATATAAAATATATATAAATATATCTTTAAAATAACAATATTAAATTAGCAAAAAATAATTAATTTTTTTTAATTTTAAAAAAAAAATGAACATTTTTCTCTCTGATTTATATAATTCAAGCTGACTTAATATATTGCATTCGGCGTCAATGTAAAATAAATTTATTATTATTATTATTATTATTATTATTATTATTATTATTATTATTATTATTATTATTATTATTATTATTATTATTATTATTATTATTATTATTATTATTATTATTATTATTATTATTATTATTATTATTATTATTATTATTATTATTATTATTATTATTATTATATTATTATTATTATTATTATTATTATTATTATTATTATTATTATTATTATTTATTATTATTATTTTTTATTATTATTATTATTATTAATATTATTATTATTATTGAACATCGGACAACTTTATTATATTCTAATTTTAGCCCATTTTGAGAGGTAAATTTCTTACTCTTAAAAATTATAACTCAAAAATAACTCATTTAGAGATGAGAGTTACTAAAAAGACAATTGAAATAACTCTTCACAATATAGTGAATAAGCTTTCAAACGTTTGCTGAATAATTAAAAAATAATAATAAAAAAAAACAATAGCAATAACTTCTTATAAATAATAGGCA
>SEYY01019887.1:257500-260000 GCA_009176605.1 Armadillidium nasatum
TAAAAAACTAGTTCCGAGTTTCAGAAATAGCAAAAGAAAAAAAAAAAAAAAAAAAAAAATATATATATAATATATATATATATATATATATATATATATATATATATATATATATATATATATATATATATATATATATATTATATATATATATATATATAATCCTGGTCAGATTAAAGGCCGACATGTCCTGAGACACGGCGTTTGAAGGTGCGTTAATCACCGGAATTTAGGAAAATAGATGATGGGAGTGTGTTCCAGATTTTATCAGTAGAGTACATGTAAGATTGAACATATCGTCAAGTCTAGGGTCAGATAGTTGGACAGAGAAAGGATGAAACTGTGTAGAAAGACGTGTCGCACAAGCTCTTCTCAATGGTGGAGATATCCGAAGAGAGAGTTCGGAAGAGCAGAGCCCGTTGTAATAGCGATAGAATAAAAAAAAGTGACGCAACAATTCGACGGGCAGAAAGAGATTGGAGAGAATTAGTAAGAGTAGGAGAGTTGATAAAACGAAAAGCAGTAGACTCCACATTTTCAATGAGAGCTGTGTGAGTGGAACAACCCCAGATGTGTGAGGCGTACTCCATACAGGGGCGAACAACACCCCTATAGAGAGAAAGAACGTGGAGAATAGGAACCAGTAAGATTATTGCATTTTTTTTTTTACGGAGAAATGAGTTTTTAGTATTACGAAGGATAAATTTTGCACGATTCCGGGATGAAATATAAGTTGAGTGAGTTTCAGGAGTTTGAAGACGACGGTAATCCCTGAAGGCACCATATCTCTGAGGACAATAGCACGAGAAAAAAAAGAATTAAACCAAGGCTTGTTAGGTTTAGTAGAAGGGAAAGAATATAAAATGTATGCCTGCATGCCAGAGAGAATCACCTCAGTTATGCGCTCTGCACTCTCAGAGGTACCCCTTCCACTGAAACAGTAATCATTGCATGGAAAATCAGAAAAGTACAACAGCAAGTCAGACCAGTTAATGGCACCGAAATGCCAGAAACGTCTCCTGGCCGAAGGCCGGGGCCGTTCTTGCGGAAAACTTGAGGAGACAGGACAAGATACAGAGATAAGATATATATATATATATATATATATATATATATATATATATATATATATATATATATATATATATATATATATATATATATATATATATATATATATATATATATATATATATATATATATATATATATATATATATATATATATATATATATATATATATAATATATATACCATAAATTATAATTAAAGCTAATAGGCAGACACTACTTTGTGAGTGCTTCCCTCTATCTGTCAGAAAGAGAAACTTTGATCCTCTAGACTCTGTCTATGATCAATAATAAAAATAACTCAGTTGACCTCTTCGTAAAAGATGAAAAGAAATGGTAGATCTATATTAATTGGCAACACAAATATTCATTGATCAAAGCATCAATGTAATTCAGCAAGGTAACATAATCTATAGAATTAATGTCCGGCATAGAAAATATATGTAGAATATTTTGTATTTAGAATATATAGTGAATGGCCGGCAAGGCATGTTTTATTTCTAGAATTTTATCTACATTACAGCATTTTCGAATAATTGTCTTCGCATCTGTTATTAAAGTATAATTAATTAAAAAGTCTTTATTTAGATACTTCATCACCATTGCTGCTATACTTTCTCCTCTTTGATTTTCTAACATGGATGAAAAAAAAACTAAACCGTTCAATTGGTAAACCTTTATCAGGTGATGTATATTTTACTATGATTGATTGTAAACATCTATGGAGAAAAATCTTTAGTGTAGAATTCCCCAGAAAACTGAAGGTAAACCGACATCAGGTGATACACACCTTACAATGATAAATTGTTGACCTTTATGAAGAAGGGCTCTAGTGAAGAATTTACAGAATAACAGAAGGTAAACTAACATTAGGTGATACATATCTTACTAGGATAGATTGTTCACCTTTATGGGAAAGGTTTCTAGTGAAGAATTTACAGAGTAACAGAAGGTAAACCGACATCATGTGATACTTATCTTACAATGATAAATTGTTGACCTTTATGAGCAAAATCCCTGGTTTAGAATTTACAGAGAAATGAAGGTAAACCAACATTAAGTAATACATATCTTGCTTTGATAGATTATTGACCTTTATGTGGAAAGCTATCTAATGTAGAATTCTCAGAGAAACTTAAGTACAAATAGTTTTTCCCAATTTATTCAAAATTGATTATCTTGCTTAATTAGCAACAAGCATTTGTCATAGACAAGTATAAAGGATAACCAAATCTTCCTTTTCCAAAATTATTTAAATATGGTTTAATAGAACTTGACCAAACTTATGAATTATCTACCAGAAGATCCGATATTGAAATTTTTTGGAGGTTTCTGCTATTGTCGAACCCTAAGTTGTAACTCTTTGTACATAATTCGTGTTCTGATAATAGCCATCACTTAGTATTATTCTTAACTAATAAGCTGCAGG
>SEYY01019887.1:270000-272500 GCA_009176605.1 Armadillidium nasatum
CTGATGCAGAAGTTGTCACGGTGTGGTATAGATGGAGCGGTGCATAACTGAATTACAGAATGGATGAAGAACAGAAAGCAGTGTGTGATACTGAATGGAAATAAGTCTTTATAGGAAACAGTAAAGAGTGGGGTCTCACAGGGTCTTATGCTGGGACCACTATTATTCCTCGTATAAATAAATGATTTAGACAAAGGTCTTAAATGTAAGGTTTCTAAGTTTGCAGATGATACCAAATTGGTCACC
Source organism: Armadillidium nasatum (assembly GCA_009176605.1). NCBI lineage: Eukaryota > Metazoa > Arthropoda > Malacostraca > Isopoda > Armadillidiidae > Armadillidium > Armadillidium nasatum. The sequence goes on from SEYY01019887.1 coordinate 270,247, forward strand.
TCAGTCAGTAAGGAATAATGATAAATATAAAGCTTCAAGGTGATCTAGATAGACTCATTGGATGGACAGATAAGTGGCTAATGAATTTTAATAATAAAAAATGTAAAGTTTTTCATGTAGGCTACTCAGATGAAAGTTTTAATTATGATATGAATGGGGATTGGCTTGAGACTGTGGACCAAGAAAAGATTATGGTGTGATTATTAACAGAAATCTGAAAGTGGGCGATAAGTGTTTGAAAGCAAGGAATAGAGCTAATAAGATGCTAGGTACAATAAATTTCAATGTAGTTTACAAGAGCAAAGATGTTATAAGCAAGCTATATGATGACTATGTTACAATTTATATTTTAATTATTATTATTACAATTATTATTATTATTATTATTATTATTATTATTATTATTATTATTATTATTATTATTATTATTATTATTATTATTATTATTATTATTATTATTATTATTATTATTATTATTATGTTTTAGGCCTGCATTAGAGTATTGTGCACAAGTTTGAGCTTTTCATTTAAGAAAAGACATAGATATGCTGGAGAGAGTATAACATCGAGCAACAAGGATGATTTCTTGCTTTGAGAGTAAGACCTATGAGGAGAGATTGAAAGAACTGGGAATGCTTTAAGTTGAAAGGAAACTTACAAGTATAAGTTTACGAAATATTTGCATCCGACAGTAATATATAGATTGAAAAATACTATAGTGGACCATGGAAGAGAAATTAGAGGAAATGATAAGAAAATTAAAAAGAAGTCATGCCATCTCGATCTAAGAAAATACTCTTTCAGTAATAGGGTTGTTAATTTTTGGAATAGGTTGCCACAGGAGATTGTTGACTGTGATTATCATTGCAGCATTTAAGAGGGAGATATTAAGATATATGGATGGTTTAGGTATCGTAAAGAATATCTTGACTAAGCCAAATTGGCAAGTATATATGAATTTTAGACCAGCTTGTGACTAAGCCTAACTGGCAGTTTTGTAATGGGTGTTGGTTCATTGCATGTTGCATGTGTAATTAGTTGTTTAATGTCATTAGTTAGATTTACTAAATATGTGTAGAGATTAGTTTTATTTTTTATCATACTTTGCATGAATAAGCTGATAACTAGGGATAGGATAGACCTAGTATTTCTTGCATTCATTAGTATTACCATTAATTATTTGTTCTGATTGAGACAGTCTCGGTAGGCACGTGTGGCTTCTAACTTTCTCTATTTTTATAATGTTCTAATATACAAATATATATATATATATATATATATATATATATATATATATATATATATATATATATATATATATATATATATATATATATATATATATATATATATATATATATATATATATATATAGTATATATATATATATATATATATATATATATATATATATATATATATATATATATATATATATATATATATATATATATATATATATATATATATATATATATATATATATATATATATATATATATATATATATTGCTTTCTAGAAAAAATTTAAGAGAGAGAAAAGATAGCAGAAAAGAATTAAAAAGTTATCTATTTTTTTCCTTTTAAATGGAAGCAGCGCAAGTTTTGTATAGGATTTTGAAAGAGAAAAGAAAGGAAGCCCCTTTTATGGAGCTCTTCTGCAGTAGCTCCAAGGGCATAAGAGAACAAAGACGAGCTCGAACTCATCACGACGGGGTAATATCTGTTCTCGTAATTTCATGGAGAAGAGTCACGTGATCCAAATCAGGGAATGGGTCTGAAAAGGGAATCTTATTCTACTTGGAGAAATAAATGTCCTAATTCGGGTTTCTATATCGTTTTCATTCAGATTAAGAATGGGAGATTTCTTCTCTTCCATCCCTCCCACACTTTTCCTTCCCCCCCTCATCCCCCCCCACCCACCCCAAGCCTTGTTCGAAGGTCTTTTTCTTTACTCCCCACCTCCATACATCCCGCTGGCAATTGCCTATCATTAAATTAGCATTCATACCGGATTTAAGCTTTATTTATATATTTATCTATCATTATTATTATTATTATTATTTTTTTTTTTATTCTCTTATCTTTTTCCCGTGTGGGTATCATATTTCAATACTGCTTTCGTTTTTGAGCCTTTGTGGGGTTTGAAGGAATATATTTCTGAATGTGTGTGCCTGTTTAGTACGAAGGAAAAAAATGTCTGTGTAAAATGTCATTTTGTACATGAAAAGTGCATGAATTATATTAAAATGTT
>SEYY01019887.1:297500-315000 GCA_009176605.1 Armadillidium nasatum
ATATATATATATATATATATATATATATATATATATATATATATATATATATATATATATACTATATAATATATATATATATATATATATATATATATATATATATATATATATATATATATATATATATATATATATATTATATATATATATTACACAAAACAAATTAAATAGTAATTAAATAATAATTGTATTATTTAATTAATTAAATATAATTGAACTGAAATTTTATTATAAAATAAAATAATTTTAAATAATTACTTACGTATTTAATTAATTAATTGAAATAATTAACAATTAATTTAAGTAATTGAAATTTAATTAATTTCTAAATTTATGTATTAATTTTAATTAATCAATTATTTTTAATTATTTGTTTAATAATTGCTAATTAATAAAAAAAATTAGGAATTTACCTCCCACAAATTAACCATGCAGAAGTCGTCAGGAATGTCCTTTTCTCTTACAGGAACTCCAACAACAGGCCCCAACTGAGTAAATCTGGCAACATTTTTGGCAGCAATGACAACCTCTACTTCTCTCGCCTTCAATGGTGTTACACCCATGACACTAACGTCTTCGTCTGCGTCTGGTTCTTGTGGTGGCGGAACTGCTCTCATTTCCAAGGAAAGACCTTGAGGTAGGGACTCTCTGGCGTAACATGAAGGAGACCCCGGGCGTTGGGGGTCCCTCCACGTTTCTTCGAGGTTCACGGTAGGAGACTCCTTATGAGGAGGTGCAACAATTACCCCATTTTGAGGGGCTGTTCCTAATGGTGTATTTGGTGGGGAACAAGCGTCTGGCAGTCTTTGAGTAGGCCTCGTAAAAGGGCATCCTCCTCCAGAGTGACGTGCACCACATTCACTACAAGCTTTCAGTCTCAAAACTCCCCTACGGTCTTCTTCTGATGGGGGTGTCTCGGTAGTAAAGCCATTATTAGAGATACTCATAGGAGAAGGACCGTGAGTACCTCCTGAGAGATGTTCTAAAGAGACGGAACGCAGATCCGGTGTCAGGAGTTCTCTAGAATCATAAAGCCTCCTGTAAACAATATATATATATATTATATATATATAATATATATATATATATATATATATATATATATATATATATATATATATATATATATATATATATAATATATATATATATATATATATAGTATTAGTCATTAGCTAAAATATAAACAAAAGCTCTACTCATTAAGATCATCCAATTAAGCTGAAAGGTGTTAAAGAATATTAGATTTTAGGCAACTTGTCAAGAATAAAGTTTTGTAATTGCGTTTAGCAACTTTATTCTCTCATCATCGTACGTCAGGCAGAATAAAAAAATTATAAAAAAAAACCATCGTACGTCTGGCAGCATAAAACATTTTCTAACTTCTACTGAGGAAATAAACTTCTATTCAAGTGGGAATTTTAGAAAATTAATAAATAGTATATGCAACTTTTATTTTCCGTAATAAATTATTATTATTATTATTATTATTATTATTATTATTATTATTATTATTATTATTATTATTATTATTATTGATTTTCTCCTAAAGTTATTATGTTTTCTATTCGTCCAATTTTTACTAAATTTTTAGTTTCTTAAAAATTTAGGAAACTTTCGTATTAAAAGATGTCAAAATCTAAGTTTTCTTTAGTCTTTTGAAGATACCATTTTCAAAGCTGGTATTTGTATCTCGATTTTTTATGTTTCATATTATATAAATTTTTGAAATTTATTTTAATATGTTAAAATATATATTGTGATTTTCAAGATTATTTATAAATTTTAGTTTTATTCGAAACGAAAAAGAATACTAGTAGGATACATAACTAATCAATATAATTAAGCCCATTGGGAAATATTTTCTTCGGTAATGTTCTTTCTTCTTAATTTGTCAACAATAAGCATTATTATTATTATTATTATTATTATTATTATTATTATTATTATTATTATTATTATTATTATTATTATTATTATTATTATTATTATTATTATTATTATTATTATTATTATTATTATTATTATTATTATTATTATTATTGTTATTATTATTTTGCTTTGGCTGTTTATAATTCTCTTACAACAATGTATTCATGAACTCGTATCTGTTGAATATTTTGAGAGCCCAGCCACCATGATGAATTGGAATCAACGGACACGAAAGCACAGACATTATTTTAGGAAATTTTAGAAAACAGTTTTATTGTGTAAATCGTAAGATGTTCTAAAATAGATTAAAAAAAGTTCTTACGTAAATGACCGACATCTAAATTTTTAGGAGGTTTGTGAACAAATAGAGAACTGGAATAATTTTGTTAGGTATTTTCTAGCGCTGCTTCTAGCAAATGTGAATGTCACTAACGAAATAATTTTTACTCAAAAATATATTATATCCTGGAAAATTTTCGCGACAAATGTCGTGACTTTTATGATAATAATCAGTTGATGAAAGAATACATATTATTATATATGTCTTTCTTTCCTCATCATCATTTGTACTTGCCAATTTCACTACAAAAAAATTACAGTTAAAGAAGACCAAGTGAGAAAAACATTTTTTTAAAATTAATTTTCTGATTCTGATTCTGGTGTCATGTGGTCTTCTTCAACAGTAAATTATATTAGTACATTCCTTAACTCTTTAACCTCTGCTTTTCTCAAAGCTTTTGAATCTATCCTAAACAGAAAGATTTGAAAACATTTTAAATCTAATATTTATTCAGTTTCTCAGCATTGCTTTTATAGGGACCATTTCAAAGCTTCCGTCTGGCCCACCTGAGGGCTTTAGGTGTGTGTGTGTCTTAAACGGTTTCTCTCTATGTGTGTGATCCCCCTTTTGAAAAGGGCTCTTCCCGTTAGCTGGCTTCTGTAAAAAAAAAAAAAAAAAAAAAAAAAAAAAAAAACTACTTGATCTTTCTCTCTCTCTCTAATACTTGGTTCTCTGTTCTTTAAAAATGCTTTCCTGTTAGTCTTAACAAACTAAAAACTTTCAGTTGAGTCCATCACAATTAAGCTTCCTCTTTCTCTTTCAGTACCTAATGTATAATTTTCTCTGAAAATGGAGAAGAACCTCTCTAGTACAAAAATATAAATAAAACTTTAAAAAATAGAAATTTAAAAAAAAAAATGAAAAATTCAAAATTAAATTTTCACTACAGTAAAATAAATAAATGATTTATCATGTTTGCTTTGCTGTATTTAAATACTAATTTGCTGTTCGGGGAACATTTTTCCCAATGTCATGTCACTACCGTGGCATATTGGGAGAGCGATTGACTCACTTTCTTAAATACTCTGGTTTGATACCTCATGGGGATCCTAGAAATTTCCTAGAGAAGTTTCCCTCCTTGGAATGGGAAATTGAAGCGCGTTCTGAAATACTCTGGTTCGATCTCTCGAGTGGACCAAAGAACGAAATTTCCTAGGAATATTCCCCTTCTAGAAAAGAGTAATTCTCTTGTGAAGTGGATTTTTCAAAATAAATACACTGCAAAAATTGTCCTAACGAATCGTTGGGACAAGTGGCAAAAATGTCTCATTAAAATTTTCAATAGAGAAAAGACATGTTAAGCGTAAGAAAGTCGCTTCACCCATTTATTTTCTAATAAAAAAAAAAAAAGTGAAAAAATTTGCTGTGACATTTTTGCCACTTGTCCCTACGATTCGTTAGGACAATTCTTACAGTGAATATACTAAAAAAAAATCCTGTCTCTTCTGTCAAAATTAAGAATTTCCTATAGCCATAATCGATTGCAAAAAGGAGGGAAAAAATGACAGAAATATCGTTGTCTGTAAAAGTGATGATTCAGAACTGTCCAAATTCCATTTGGGAAAAAGATATAAATTTTGAACTAATGTTACAGAAGATATTTTTAAAAATTTTCCTCACTTTTTTTATCGTTTTCTTAATTTTATTTTATTATTTTTTATTTTATTTTTTATTTTTTTAAATTTATTTATTATATTTATTTATTTATTTATTTATTTATTCAATTTTTTTTGGACATTTTCAAAATTTCATATTGTCAGATGCTTCTCATATTACTATTACTACGTACACAAATCCGTACATACACTCACACACACACACACACACACACACACACACACATATATATATATATATATATATATATATATATATATATATATATATATATATATATATATATATATATATATATATATATATAGTTAATATAATTCTTCAGATGTTTCTACCTTCTCTGAGCTTTCCGTAAATAGAAGGTGTATATCCTTGATAGAATTCCTCTTGTATTTCTGTTGTCCCCAAAATATGTTTCCGAACCTGAACTTTCCCTTCATAAAATATTCCGTCTTCGTTAACCACTTCTATCTTTCCTTTCTGCTGAAGGACTAAGTTCCTTCATCTTCTGCAGAAGAATAAGGTCTACTCTCTCTGACCCTAAAAACTATCAATAAATCTCTTTAATCTCTGTTTTTCTTAAAGCTTTTTAATCTATCCTAAACAAAAAGATTTGAAAACATTTTCAATCTTTTAATATTTTTTGAGATCCTCAGCTTGGCTTTCATATAGGGACCATTTAGCTCCTGATCTTTCCCTTACCTCTAATACATTTTTTTTTTTTTTTTTTTTTTTAAAGAAAAAGTTCACATCTCACAGGCATTCGAGGAGAGGAACTTTTCTAGGTAGTATATACCTAGGATTCCCAAGAGGAATCGAACCTGCGCCCTCAAGCACGTGAGTCAATCACCCTACCGTTTGAGCCACGGTAGACGGCAAAAAATTTTTTAATATTTTATCTTGGTTCTCTGTTCTTTGGAAATGCATTTCTGTTAGCCTGAGCAAACTAAAAACTTTCAGTGGAGTCCGTCATAAAGATTTGATATTTAAACCTCCTTTCTCTTTCAGTACGTATTCTATAATTTTCTCAGAAACATTCTTTCTGATTTCCCTTCTGTTCGTTCAATAAAGGCTTTTGATAAATTATCAGTAGTGTTTTTATCTTATTTCTTCAATTTAAAATATTTTTTTTTACATTTAGTGATGTTTCTGTCAGCTTTCACCAGTCCACTCTTATGCCGACGTGTCCACCCTTTATTACTTCTTTCATTTAGATAGGCATCACAATTCAGTTGCAAATTGTTGATATCTGGAGGTGTGCACTCATCCACCATTGGAAACAATAAAAAAAAAATAGAGGAAGCTAAAATTATTATCTGAATTACATCCAAGAAACTATAATAAATAACACGTTTGGACTTGTTGACGTTTATCCTAATAAATTTTATCTTAAAAGGACGGTTTAATAAAGTTTTGAGGATTAAATTCAATATCCTACAATATCTTACCTGATCTGAGAGGAGGTGAGGAGGAAACTAATCATTGATGGACAATAGGACTTTTTTTCCCTCTCCTAAAAGGTTAATTCATAGCAACTATGAACTAAAATAGTTTCTCCATTTTGTTTTATATTTAGGTACTTGCTTGACACTTATTATTATTATTATTATTATTATTATTATTATTATTATTATTATTATTATTATTATTATTATTATTATTATTATTATTATTATTATTATTATTATTATTATTATTATTATTATTATTATTATTATTATTATTATTATTAATTGTTGTATATTTTCTTGCTCTTTTAAAGCATTGAAGAAATATCAGCAAAATCTGACATCAGATTCAATAAAATCTTGTATAATTATTTTTACTCGTATAGGAAAAAAAGAATACTATAAAATAGCTAAATTCTTTTTCTTAAATGCTCCTATTTCCTAATTTTTGAAGACATTTAGCGAAAGATTTTTATTATCTTCTATTTTCTCCCCTTTTATAATAATATTACAATCGTCCAAATAAATAAAGATGATATAGGCCATAGAAGATCGCCTGCTTTTCAAGAACTCGCGATGAACGAATAGATAAAATAGGTTTATGATTCTAAATGTTCCTTACTATCATTCCGAAGGGGAAGACTTTAAGATTTTACGCTTCTATTTCATCTCCTTTATTACCTTAACAAGAGAAAACATTGTCATTAACCATGGAAATGGAATGGGTTTAGCCTCCCAAAACATCGTACGGTCATGGGTCGGAAGATCAATATAGCGGCCTTCACGACTCTCTCGCCCATTGGAAAAAACATTTCAGGACTCTTAGTAGATCTATTTTATGCGAGATAATAAAAACAAAATTATTGTCATAAGTTAACCGTGATAAAGAAAGGATGAAACAGAAATTTTGGGAAATGGAGTTAGAAGAAACGAAAAATAAAAACTAGGTAAAGAAAAGAAAAAATGGGAAAAAAAAGATTTTAGAAGGATTGAGAAATTTATATTTTAACGGGAAAAAAATTTTATACAAAAAACTTTCGTGAATTTTTTTTCTTTTTTTTTTTATTCCCCTTTTCAGTTTTAAAATCTTTTCGCAATTATATCAAATAACCTGTCAACCCTTTAACGCATTAAGCCCATGTAAAATATATATATATATATTATATATATATATATAATATATATATATATATATATATATATATATATATATATATATATATATATATATATATATATATATATATATATATATATATATATATATATATATAGTGTATGTGTGTATGTGTGTTTTGTATGTATGTGAACAGTTATTTTAATTTTCTTTTACTTTAATATATACGACACCATATTAAAAAGTTTGTTATTATTATTATTATTATTATTATTATTATTATTATTATTATTATTATTATTTATTATTATTATTATTATTATTATTATTATTATTTAAATTTTTGTTATTTTGATTATTATTATTTTAACTATTAGACTATTGATGTAAAATTTAATATCGTTACCCATATAATTATTAATTTTGAAGATGGCAAATGTTTCAAAGTTGCCCAAAAACGATTGAATGAAAGAGAAGTCTTATAACCCACAGACACAAGAAACCTACAAATACGGATCTTATATTCAGCTTATATAAGATACATTTTTTTTTCTTATGTACCATTACTGTTTTATTCAGAAGCTTTTCATAGATATTCAATGAGCTGGAAGATTTTTTCACACAATTTTTTTTTTTTTCACATTTTTATTTTTACATTTTTTTACACATTTTTTTTACATTTTTCACATTTTTTTTTACATTTTTCAAAAAAAATTTTTTTTTTACATTTTTCACAATTTTTTTTTTACATTTTTAAATTTTTTTTTTTTTAACAATTTTTCAATAAAAAAAATTTGTTTTGTTACATTTTTCACTTATTTTTTTTAAATTTATTTATTTATTTATTTGTTTATTTTTTACATTTCCACACCTCAAAACATTGCTTATTCGAAAAGAGGAAGGAGGGGAGCATTTTAGGAAGTATTTTCATAGAATCTACATAAGGAATCAAACCATAACCTTCAAACGAGTGAATCAGTCTCTCTACCTCTGCGCCGCGACAGTGGCATTTTTGTAACACATCTTTAAAAGCAATAAAACTCTCTTATGAAGCATTAATACTCGTAATTCTCAACAGAAAATCTCAACTAAAAAGAGATGCTGAGGATTAATACTCATAGGCTTCAATAGTCTTATTGAGACTACATTATATATATATATATATATATATATATATATATATATATATATATATATATATATATATATATATATATATATATATATATATATCATAGCCCGGGGAATAGGGGCTCCAGTGACGCTTAAAGAATACATCTTAATTTTACCAATAATTTCTAAGAATTTTTTTTTTTTTTTTACAAAAAGTTCACATCTCACTGGCATATATATATATATATATATATATATATATATATATATATATATATATATATATATATATATATATATATATATATATATATATATATATATATATATATATATATATATATATATATATATATATATATATATATATATATATATATATATATATATATATATATATATATATATATATATATATATATATATATATATATATATATATATATATATATATATTATATATATATATATATATATATATATATATATATATATATATATATATATATATATATATATATATATATATATATATATATATATATATTTAAAACAAATATTGGTAAATTAAGATGTATTCTTTCTTCAATTGGCCACTCAAGTGACCTTAATTTGTCCAGCATATTGGACAAGGTGAAAGAAAGGGTTAAGCGTCACTGGAGCCCTTATTTCCTGAGCTATTCTTTGGGAAATCATGTTTTTACATTCCTTTGGAAGGGGGGGGGAGGGAGGGAAGGAATGTCTCCTTGGAGCATTTCATTAAGGGTTTGCGTATCTCATATTTTATGTCCAGGATCATACTCATAGTCCTGTATGGAAGCAAGTAGTTGTATGACTCCTGATGGAATTTACATACACATATACATACACACAAATATATATACATATATATATATATATATATATTATATATATATATATATATATATATATATATATATATATATATATATATATATATATATATATATATATATATATATATATATATATATATATATATTATATATATATATATATATATATATATTATATATTATATATATATATATATATATATATATATATATATATATATATATATATATATATATATATATATATATATATATATATATATATATATATATATATATATATATATATATATATATATATATATATATATATATATATATATTATATTATTATTATATATATATATTATATATATATATATATATATATATATATATATTATATATATATATATATATATATAGCAGTATTTGTTTTTTATTAGGAATTTAGTATCGGTATAATTATCAGTAAAGGTCCGAGGGAAACCATTAAACTTTTAAACTTTAAAATTATCTTTAATCGCCAATATAAAAACATCCCCAGAAACCAATACAGAATATCAATTGAAACAGAAAGAAGGACACGAGAGGGAGGGGGAGGGAGGGGAGGGGGAGGGGAGGGGGAGGGGAAGAGGAGGGAGGAAGGAACAGAGATAGAGGGACTAAATAGAAATACAGGAAAAGAGGGACAGAAATAGAGGAACAGAAAATGAAGAGGGTCGTTGAAAAGGGAGAGAGAGAGAGAGAGAGAGAGAGAGAGAGAGAGAGAGAGAGAGAGAGAGAGAGAGAGAGAGAGAGAGAGAGAGAGAGAGGAGAGAGAGAGAGAGAGAAGAAAAGTGAGAAAGAAAGGAAAAATTAGAAGAAATGTGAGAAAAAAGAAAGAAAGAGAAGAAATTTGAATAAAAAAAGGAAGAAAAAAGTGAGAAAGAAAGGAAAAGAAATAGAAGAAATTTGAGAAAAAAAGAAAGAAGAATGTGAGAAAGAAAAAGAAAAAAAAGAGAAGAAATGTGAAAAAGAAAAAGAAAGAAAGAGAAGAAATGTGAGAGAAAAGAGAAAAATTTTGCCCTTCTAATATTTCGTCTTCCTTGAAAAAATAATGTGACGATTGTCTCCTAATTTCTAAATCCTTTTCTCTCCCTTCTTTCCTCTCTCCATCTTCCATTAATTGAAAATATTCATCCACGCAAATAATATATATATATATATATATATATATATATATATATATATATATATATATATATATATATATATATATATATATATATATATATATATATATATATATATATATATATATATATATATATATATATATATATATATATATATATATATATATATATATATATATATATATATATATATATATATATATATATATATATATATATATATATATATATATATATATATATATATATATATATATATATATATATATATATATATATATATATATATATATATATATATATATATATATATATATATTATATATATATATATATATATATATATATATATATATATATATATATATATATATATATATATATATATATATATATATATATATATATATATATATATATATATATATATATATATATATATATAATATATATATATATATATATATATATATATATATATATATATATATATATATATATATATATATATATATATATATATATATATATATATATATATATATATATATTATATATATATATATAATTTTAAGTCAGCTAGAAAAGGATTTGAACTCTGACCTCTAAGCTGGTAACACAGTGTGTTGCCTTTGCACCACGACAGCACAAATGAAAGTTTCAGAGAGAAAACTAATGAATAACCGTCACTCGGGCACAGTTCAAAAGATCAGTTATATCCTCCTTTAACCACTGAAAATATACGTAAGCAATAAACCACTTAAACCCTGGAGTGAAATTTTATAATTTCAAGTCTGCTAAATGAATATTCGAACCCAGACCTCGGACCTTGTAAGACACTAAACAGTTAATGTAATAATATATATATATATATATATATATATATATATATATATATATATATATATATATATATATATATATATATATATATATATATATATATATATATATATATATTATATATATATAATAAAAAGAAAGAAAGAAAGAAAGAAAAAAAAGAGATGAGAAACGACAGAAATATTTTGGCATCAAAAATATTACAAATTGAATTTTTTGAAAAATGACCTCAGTTCCACTTCATCACCAATATACTATAATATATAATATATATATATATATATATATATATATATATTATATATATATATATATATATATATATATATATATATATATATATATATATATATATATATATATATATATATATATATATATAATATAATGTGTGCAGGTATATATTATTATTATTATTATATTATTAATTATTATTATTATTATTATTATTATTATTATTATTATTATATTATTATTATTATTATTATTATTATTATTATTATTATTATTATTATTATTATTATTATTATTATTATTAATTATTATTATTATTATTATATATTATTATTATTATTATTATTATTATTATTATTATTATCATTATTTATTATTATTATTATTATTATTATTATTATTATTATTATTATTATTATTATTATTATTATTATTATTATTATTATTATTATTATTATTATTATTATTATTATTATTATTATTATTATTATTATTATTATTATTATTATTATTATTGTTATTATTCCCATTACCTTCTACCGCACAACTCTGAGATATTGTCTGTTGTAGCTCCGTAATTTACAAGTAATTGAATTCTTTATTGATGATCTTGTAATAAAATTGTTCCTTGTTGTTCAATTTTCTAACTCTTAAAATAAGGTGCCACAAACAACCTTACTCCATTTAACTGTCATGTGCGAATCTATTCCCTTTATTCATACTAATACCATTTCCTATTAATAAGTCCATTTCACCATCAAACTATCTCTGCTTGAGTTCTTCTCTTCTTATATTGCTTATCACTTTAATAAAAAAATTCCTTTGTTAAACTTATATCTTTCATTGTAAACAAAGGTCGATACCATCTCAGTACTCCTTCATTCGCTCCTTCAAGTAAACATCTGTCCTACGGAAGCAAATGTCTTTTATCCTATGATTTCTAATCCTTTCTCTTTTCTTAAAACCACAAATTTTCTTCTGTAAATCTTTCCTCTGAACTTCATTCCTTTTCATCTCCTTCGAATTAAATGCCTAAATTTCACATCTTTATAGAAAAGTTGTAACAAAAAATTTCTCTAACAATTTCATTTATTCCTTCCAAGAAAAAATTTACATTTTTATTTATTTCTCCAGCACTACTCCACTCACTTTCGACCTTCATAATTCAATGGTCAATCTCTTCTTTCATTCTTCCTAAGGCTCCATTATTTCATCTCTTAGTATCTAAATACTGTAGTTTTCGTTAGATTTACATCATCCATCTTTATTATTTTCAAACTCTCTTCTTTTTCTTCGTCATCTTTTTCTTTGAATTGGAACTAATTTTCATAACTTTACTTTTAACAGGATTAATTTTAATTCCTTTACCTTGGCACATTCATATATATATATATATATATATATATATATATATATATATATATATATATATATATATAATATATATATATATATATATATATATATATAATAAATATAATATTTTGTTGTTGTGTGTTGCATGTTGTATTAATAAATATTATTGAATAATTTTTAAAAATAAATTAATTATTTAAAAAAATAAAAAAATAAGAAAAATTTTTTTTTTTTTTTTTTTTTTAAAAAATTTAATTCATCATTAATATATATATATATATTATATATATATATATATATATATATATATATATATATATATATATATATATATATATATATATATATATATATATATATATATATATATACTTTTCTAATTATTCCGCAAAACATTTTTCATTTTTATGCTACCGCAAATTATTATTATTATCATTTTTATCATTATTATTATTTATATTATTATTAGTAGTAGTAGTAGTGGTAGTAGTAGTAGTAGTAGTAATAGTATTTTATTAGTATAATTATTATTGTTATTATTATTATTTTATTTTACTGACTCATCTTTCTTTAAATTCCTGATAAGAGAGATAGTGAACAAGTCAATAACCGAGAAACTAACAAACGTCAAACTTGTAAAAGGGGCGGAGTTTCAAGGCTGAAAGTTGTGGGAGTTTGGGAAGAGGCGGGGCTTAGGAAGCGATCTGTGGGAGAAAATTTATTTGGGGAAAAATTTTAATTTGGGAATGTCATAAAAAAGAGAATGCTCTAACGAACGAGAGAGAGAGAGAGAGAGAGAGAGAGAGAGAGAGAGAGAGAGAGAGAGAGAGAGAGAGAGAGAGAGAGAGAGAATAATAATGATAATAATAATTTTTATCATCTTTAAAGCTCTGAATGTATTCATCACTGGAAAATACGAAAATATGAAAATTCTTGTGTTTCGGTAGGTCTTCTTCGGGAACTTGAAACCCTTTTCATTCCTCAATGAATCTTGTCGCTATAAAATTACAATGATCTTGGCACTCTTCTTCTTTAAAGTATTTCTTTGAATTTGTTTGTAATGAACTTGATAATTTTTCTCTTTCCTTGAAAAAGGATCTTTGAGGGAGTGATGGTAATTTGATAAAAAATAAGTAAATAAACAAATAAATAAATAAATAATAAAATGAAAAAGGAAAATATGGTAACATTAATAATAATAATAATAATAATAATAATAATAATAATAATAATAATAATAATAATAATAATAATAATAATAATAATTAATATATATATAATATATATATATATATATATATATATATATATATATATATATATATATATATATATATATATATATATATATATATATATATATATATATATATATATATATATATATATATATATATATATATATATATATATATATATATATATATATATATATATATATATATATATATATATATATATAATATATATATTCCTTCCAATTCCCTAAAATTTTCTTCTAATTTAAATTTAATTTTGTTAATATAATTTTTGAGAAGAATTTACAGAAAAAGTGAGAAGCAAAATTATATTTATTTTCTAACCGGTTTAGACCATAAACCTAAAACAGACATCATCAGAGTTTGGATTCTGACAGAGGAATAAAATTTTTAAAGTAAAAATTAAGAAAATACTTTAGATTAGAAAATTAAGAAATGTATCATATTTTGTTTAGTGTAATTGACAGTACATTAAACTTAATGTTAATATCTGGTTTTCAATTTTTAATTTAGTAAGCTTCAGCAATTTTAAATTTCTACGCTTCGCAAGAAAAGTAAAGAATTTTAAATGATTGGAATAGATCACATAGTGTTGCTTTCTCATGCTCAGTATAGATTTTCTCTTAAATTTTACTGGGCTTGAAACGATGCTGCTTTGCCCTTTCTGTCAATCTATTAGTAGTATAACCAATATACGTCGATGTAAAGTCAGACTCGAGACAAGCAAATTGGTACACGACATGACGATTACCTGAAAGGGTATCCTTAGAAGAAAATGGTCTGCTTTTATGATATAGTTTAACTATTATTTTTGAATTGTTTGTGGATTTTAAATGGGCATCATTAATTCCACGTAGGCATTTTTCCTCTTTATGAAAATCAGTTGCGTTGGAAATTTTAAAAAAAAGTTAATTTTATCAGTTAATGTTAGTATTTTCCTTATTTTAATAAAGTTCAATAATGGTTTTATTGATTAGTTTTTCTGTTATAGATAGTAGGTGGTTACAGTTGATTAAGTTCCGTCTGATCCTCTGAACTTCAACATCAAATGATTCCCAATCATTGCACAGTTTTAAAGCTTTATATATATATATATATATATATATATATATATATATATATATATATATATATATATATATATATATATATATATATATATATATATATATATATATATATATATATATATATATATATATATATATATATATATATATATATATATATATATATATATATATATATATATATATATAATATATATATATATATATATATATATATATATATATATATATATATATATATATATATATATATATATATATATATATATATATATATATATATATATATATATATATATATATATATATATATATATATATATATATATATATATATATATATATATATATATATATATATATATATATATATATATATATATATATATATATATATATATATATATATATATATATATATATATATATATATATATATATATATATATATATATATATATATATATATATATATATAATATATATATATATATATATATATATATATATATATATATATATATATATATATATATATATATATATATATATATATAATATATATATATATATATATATATATATATATATATATATATATATATATATATATATATATATATATATATATATATATATATATATATATATATATATATATATATATATATATATATATATATATATATATATATATATATATATATATATATATATATATATATATATATATATATATATATATATATATATATATATATATATATACTTATAATATACAATCGATCGAATGTTTATATACTTCTAAGGAGTAGAAGTTGTAATTAAGGTATAGACCGTTATCAGTTAGCTTGACATGTATGCCCGTTGAAAGGTTTCCATCATCATTAATTTTTATTTTTATATCTAAAAAAGTTGATAATATTATAGAGATGTTTCAGAAGTGAAATTTAGGCAAGACAAATCTTGTAAGAGGTTCATGAATTGAAAATGTCAATTGTTCCTAAAAATGGTAATGGTATCATCAACATATCTTTCATAGAAGATAGAGTTAAATGTGTTATTTTCCTTCAAGATTCTGTTTTCAAGTTCCGAGATATAAAAGTCTGCGAACGTAGGACTCAGAGGTGAACCCATGGCAACCCCATCTTTCTGTAGGTAGAGACTGTATTGAAGTTTGAAAGGTGTTTCAGTGCAACATAATAATAATAAATTCCGCATGTGGTTTTCGGATATATGAAGAGGAGGGACGTTATTTGAGAGGAAAAATGCTGAATTATAATTTAAATTGCCTCAACGACTCAAACATTAGTAAATAATGATTCAATATCTAGAGAAGCAAAGCATATTTGAATTAAGTTTTAGATAAGATAGCTTAAATAAGGTTTAATGATTAGAATTAACCATAAAGGTGTTATTTAAATAAGGACGTATTATGGTATTGAAGTACTGGGAAACGTCATGAGTAACAGTATCACACATTGATATTATTGGACGAAGAGGTGGGTCTTTATTGTTCTTGTGTAATTTAGGTGGTCCGTAGATATATTTTTCATTGCGATACCTAGTTCTTTTAATTGTTAAAGATGTTTTTGTTCTTGATTTCATGTTCTATTCTGTTTATTTTATTTTTAGTGATATTATTAATGTTTGACCGAGCTAAAGTAAACTTATTTTGGTCACTCGAGATGTTTTTAAGTTTTTGAAGATAATTAGTTTTGCTCATAATTACTCCTCCTCCTCCTTTGTATGGTCTTTTAATAATGATGTTTGGATTCTGCTTGAGTGTTTCTGTAAGTTTATGGTCTTCATTAGAAAGATTGCTGTGATTTTTGTCTTTAAGAAACGAAAAGAAAAAAAGTTTCAAGTTTTGTTTTAAGATAGTCTTCATTACTCACAGTAATTGTTTTAAGGTCAAGTTCTTTGTATAAAATATCATTAAAGAGTTTCTCCACTTCAATATATTTATCAATTTTGCTGCATTTAGCTTTTTTTTAAGCCTAAGTAAAATCCTTTGTTAAGAAAATTAGTTTTATTATTATTGAGTTCATAGTAAGATAATTTACATACAAACTATTTATCGTCTTGAAGTATAAACTCACATTAATATAAACTTTGTAAATTTGAACATGTGTCTAAATTTTATATTATTATTTAATTCATAAAGTTCAAGGAAAAGAAAGAGGATTGAGGAATATAAATTGAAATTATTAAATCTAAATTCTTCTAATTTAAATTAGATTTAAATTAGATGAAAATTTCTAGGGAATTGGAAAGGAAATGTAAAAATGCAAAATTTATATTAAAACTAAAGCTGACATTAAATTCCTATAATAATAATAATAATAATAATAATAATAATAATAATAATAATAATAATAATAATAATAATAATAATAACAGAAACACAAATGATAATAATATTATTATAATACTAGTAATAATAATAATAATAAAATAATAATAATAATAATAATAATAATAATAATAATAATAATAATAATAATAATAATAATAATTCATTTTTTGTTCAATATTTTAATATTAGATCGTTACTCTTGTGGTAATTTAATTTCAAGCAAAAAATTATAATTAAAGTATGCGTTGGACATGGATCAAACTCGAGAAAAAGTCTACATATAATGACGATAATAATAAAAATAATAATAATAATAATAATAATAATAATAATAATAATAATAATAATAATAATAATAATAATAATGATAATGATAATAATAACAATAATAATAATATTAGCAATAATAATAATAACAATAATAATAATAATAATAATAATAATAATAATAATAATAATAATAATAAAAATAATACTAATAATAATAACAATAAAAATAATTAATAATAATAATAATAATAATAATAATAATAATAATAATAATAATAATAATAATAATAATAATAATAATAATAATAATAATAATAATAATAATAATAATAATAATAATAATAATAATAATAATAATAATAATAATAATAATAATAATAATAATAATAATAACAAGATACTAAAAGATGCAATGAAAAAAATTGTCTTCTCTCTCTCTCTCTCTCTCTCTCTCTCTCTCTCTCTCTCTCTCTCTCTCTCTCTCTCTCTCTCTCTCTCTCTCTCTCTCTCTCTCTCTCTCTCTCT
>SEYY01019887.1:320000-325000 GCA_009176605.1 Armadillidium nasatum
TATACTGTAGATATTAGATTTTTGATATATATAAATTAATAGATAATAAAAATAAATAAATTGATAATATATAAATATATAATAGATGATAGAATATCAGACTTATTGATGTCATCATTCATTTTAATTATAATTATCATTATAATTATCACATTCGAAGATATTATACTGTAGATATTAGATTTTTGATATATATAAATTAATAGATAATAAAAATAAATAAATTGATAATATATAAATATATAATAGATGATAGAATATCAGACTTATTGATGTCATCATTCATTTTTTTTTTTTTTTTTTTTTTTTTTTTTTTTCAATAATGACTTTAAAGACAACAAAAATTTAGGTTTTGATTTCCACCTCTTTGGTTCCCACTGAAAAGAAATTCAAAATTTAAGGGGAAAAAAAAATTCCTTCAAGAAATTTGAAAAATTCCTTGGAAAAATTTCATCAAGAATCTATTTCGGCTTGTCTAAATTTACTCATTTCTGTTATTTTAGACAGAGATTGTCTGTCTCTAAATTCCACCTTTTTTCTCGTAAATAAAAAGAGATAGAGAAGGAATAAGAGAGGAAGAAAAAGAAAGAAAGAGTGTTCCCCCCTGCCCCATCGCTATATATATGAGGGATCCAGCCCCCCCCACCCCATCTCCACATTTATTTTCCTCAAAAGCCAAATACTCCATTTTATTAGAATGTTTGTTTCACAAACATTCAAGAATCTTTTGGGAATTCATAACGATTTTAGATTCCATATTTTCAAGGAAATCGAATCTTTCTTTGTTTTTTTGTCTCTTTGTTTGTCAGTTTGTTTGTCTTCTTCTCTATCTGTCAGTTTTCCTGTGACTCCCCTCGTCTCAACTGTCAATCATTGTCTTATTCATTTCAAAAGAGACATATTCATCTCATGTATCTTTTATATATATATATATATATATATATATATATATATATATATATATATATATATATATATATATATATATATATATATATATATATATATATATATATATATATATATATATATATATATATATATATATATATATATATATATATATATATATATATATATATATATATATATATATATATATATATATATATATATATATATATATATATATATATATATATATATATATATATATATATATATATATATATACTCTCTGACGCTTCCTTGCACTTTTTAATCACCTTCCTTGGAGCTGGTATCCGTTTTAACTTTTTAACTCTTTTTAACTCTGGCTTGATAAGGGACGTCTGTCCGAAAACGTTCGCCAATATTTATTTTAATACTGGGTTGTTTCAGTTGGGTTTTAAATCTGCGGTTATTGCAGTCTTTAATATATATATATATATATATATATATATATATATATATATATATATATATATATATATATATATATATATATATATATATATATATATATATATATATATATATATATATATATATATATATATATTATATATATATATATAATATATATATATATATATATATATATATATATATATATATATATATATATATATATATATATATATATATATATATATATATATATATATATATATATATATATATATATATATATATATATATATATATATATATATATATATATATAGAGGATTCAGAGTTAAAGTTAACCATGTCCATATTTTGTCTATTTTGCACTTGAACAGCTATGGTAGAGTAAAAATTTTATATTTTCTGTGCAATAGTAAATCAAGTCCATAGTTCAATATTAATGTTAATTAAGTTCAATGTTAATTAATAGCAGTTAATCAACTTTTGAGGTTTTCTCAGAAATAAACCTCATGGACTTGGTTCATTTTAACTCTGAACCCTCCATATATATATATTGCCTCTTACTGTCTCTATCCTTAATTTTCAGCCAAAAGCGGTCGTTGTGCAATGTACAATGTCATTCTTTGTCCTCGTGTTCTTAATTTCAAGTCTTCCTAACTTTTTACCTTAAGATTCAAGCTTTCATTTTAATCTACGACTAAACTCATTTGTTCTGTATATTTGTCTCAAAACTCAACTTACTATCCTAAATTCTTCGACTACTTAAGTACATTCACTCTTCTTTTTGTTCTGATATTGTTCTTCTTTGTAGTTTCATTGTTCATCATCACCATTGACTTCCTTCTATTTCTCAAGACACGACTGGTCAACTTGCTTTCAATTTGTCTATCAATAATAATCTCAAGTAGTTGGTACAGCTTCGTACCCGCATATCTGATAGTCTTGGAGATGAACTCAACATTCTAAACTTTTGCTTACTTTCTATTCTTCTTATTCTGTTAAGCTCTTTCTTCTTATCACATTCTTATCTTTGTATTCTGTTCAATCCCTTCAAGTCTTCAGCAGGAAAGACCATGGCCAACGGCAAGGAAACGTTTATGGCATCTCGGTGCTGTTACAGATAGGACATGCAATCGTTAGTTCTTTGTTTCCTCATGGAATGATTACTATTTCAATGTGAGAGGTCTCGGATTGTAAAAAGAGCAATTACCGAGGTGATTCTCCCTGGCATAGAGGGGCATATTCTATTTTCTTTTCCTTAAGAAAAAAACTAAAAAACCTTGATTTAACTTTGCTTGTTTTCGTGCAATCCACCGAAGGAATACTGCCTTCAAGAATTACTCTTGTCTTCAAACTCGGGAAAACTCTTGAAACTTCTATTTCATTCCAGAATTAGCAAAATAAATTCTCCGTGACACTAAAGACTCTTATTCTCCATTGGAAATGTAGCGATCTTTCAGGCTAATCTGGATTGTTCTTCTTTTGGAAGAAAATTTAAACTTAAACTTTGCTTCTTCCTTTTTACCTCAACTAGTATCTTCGACTACACAAATGCAGTTTTACCTTCTGCTAATGCTGAATTCTTTGCTCAAACCTTCATCTCTATTTCCACTTAAGACGATTCCAGAGCAATTTCTCCTTCTGTCGAAAACATTTTTTTTTTCAATTTTGGAAAATTCACCCTTTCGAAAAAAAAATATTTTTTTTTGAAAAGTACACGTAAGGAATTTCTTATTTTTGGTGGATACATAGAGGAGGAATAGGGCTACAACTTTTTTTCAATACATCATTCAAACTATTCGTTGGTTTCGAGATATAGCCTCTCAAATTTGGACAATTTTCAATGAAATTTCAAAATTTCCAAAGTTTGAGAAGCTATAACTCGAACAGAACAAGTAGCATTTAATAATGCATGAAATAAAAGTTGTAGCTTTGTACAGTCGTGAACAAAAGTTCGTTCCTATTAGGCTGGAAATAAATATTTATATAAAATGGAAATCATTTCATAAAAGCTCTATTTTGAATAAAAAGACAATAAAAACATTGAGAGGGGCTTAATTGAACTGTTTTTGGCTGAACCTGAAATGATCCCCATTTTATATAAATATTTATTTCCAGCCTAATAGGAACGAACTTTTGTTCACGACTGTACCTTCTGTAAACACCTGCCGAAAAAATAAATACTTTTAATATACAGGTTTTTTTGGAATTCTTTTTTGTCCAGAATTTTAAATATTTGCAATTTAAAAAAAAATAATCAAAGTGCTATAACTTTTTCATTAAAGCAGATATCAAAAAATCTTCACATTCAGCTTCTTGCAATTGGAGCTGAGAATATACAGTTAAATTTTCAGGTCAATTGGACCAGTGGTTTTCCACTTCTATTCACTTTTTTCATGAAATTTGGTTCCAAATAACTTTCAAATCATGATAGACTCAGAAAAAACGTCAGACATCGACTTTTTTCAGCGTGAAAAATGCATATACCCTGCTGCAAATTTAATAAAAATCGGTCAAAAAAAAAAAAAAAACTTTTTTTTGAAATTGAACCCTAATTGGATCCACCCCTTTAACGAAGTTTGTTACAAAATGTCTCCTTGTAACACCAAGCATTTTACCTTCAATTTTGAATAAATTTTTATAGAAATAACTTCACAATTTTCTTTCTTTCTTTAGGTTAGTTTATCTAAACAGTCATTACCTTTGTGCAATCAAGTAATATATATATATATATATATATATATATATATATATATATATATATATATATATATATATATATATATATATATATATATATATATAGTAATGGAGCGAAGCTGAAAAAATTACGCAACCGCGGTTGCTGATTATTTTGCGGTTGTATTTTTCTTTTGCAACCGTGGTTGAGGTTATTTTGCAGTTGCGTATTTTTTAACAACAGCGGTGACGTTTATTTTAATATTCTTAATAAAGCTATAACCGCGGATGCAGTTGGGAAGCTTCTCTCCATCACTTATATATATATATATATATATATATATATATATATATATATATATATATATATATATATATATATATATATATATATATATATATATATATATATATATATATATATATATATATATATATATATATATATATATATATATATATATATATATATATATATATATATATATATATATATATATATATATATATATATATATATATATATAATATATATTATATATTATATATATATATATATATATATATATATATATATATATATATATTATATATATATATATATATATATATATATATATATAATATATATATATATATATATATATATATATATATATATATATATATATATATATATATATATATATATATATATATATATATATATATATATATATATATATATATATATATATATATATATATATATATATATATATATATATATATATATATATATATATTATATATATATATATATATATATATATATATATATATATATATATATATATATATATATATATATATATATATATATATATATATATATATATAATAATATAATGATAGAAATGCTAAAAACGTACTTGGAAAGGTTTTCTTCCTCAAAATGTTTTAATTTCTTCTTCTTGTTTTTATCATCTTTCTTTTCCTCCTTCTTCCTCTTC
>SEYY01019887.1:332500-337500 GCA_009176605.1 Armadillidium nasatum
TTGAAGACTACGGTAATACTTGAAGGCAGCATATCTCTGAGGAGGATAGCACCAGAACAAAAAGAATTAAATCAAGGTTTGTTAGATTTAATAGAAGGGAAAGAATATGGAATGTATGCCTCCATGACAGAGAGAATCACCTCGGTAATCCGTTCTGCACACTCCGAAGGACCACTTCCACGGAAGCAATAATCATTCCGCGGGAAATCAAAGACGTACGTCCATAAGTCCGACCAGCTTGTTTCACGAAACACCAGAAACGTTTCCTCGCAGTAGGCAGGGGTTTTTCCTTTTTCCTGCTGAAGACTTAAAAAGATACAAGAGGATACAGAGATAAGAAGGTGATAGGATGAACCCAGAAGTAGATAGAGTTTAACAGTATAAAGAGAAGGATTAGAAGTTAGGAAAATGTCTAAAGTATTGAGTACACCTCCAAGGCGATCAGGGATCCGAGTAGGAAACTGCACCAACTCTCAAGGTCGTTTTAGATAGTGAAGTTACAAGAAAAGAGAAGAAGAGAGAATGTGCTCTATTTTGAAGTTTAGATAGTTGAAGAATTTAGGATAGTCAGTAGAATTAGTAGAAAAATGAAGAGAACAAACAAATTTAGATGAAGAATAGCAAAAGAGCTTATGCTACAAAATCTTGGTAGCGCCAACCTCATCATCGGAGTCCACCAACTTCTAAGTGGGGATGGGGGAAGGGGTGAATGAGAGGTTGTTTTTGGAAGCCACACTCCGAGGCCACTGTTAAGGATATATAATAATAATTATTATATATTATAATAATATTATAATAATTATTATAATCTTTTTTATATATATAAAAAAAAGGATGTGTTGTCTGTAACAGTGTTATCTTGTGTGAAAGGCGAACATACCCTTGTAGAAGAAGATGGAGATGAGCTCGAAAGGGTACGTACCATTGGGCACCGGAATGTGATGAGAAATACCCTTAACATCATATACCCAATCGGGGGTAATGTCATCGCCTAGAGGGCTCAACTTCTCTCCCCAGTTTATATATATATATATATAATATATATATATATATATATATATATATATATATATATATATATATATATATATATATATATATATATATATATATATATATATATATATATATATATATATATATATATATATATATATATTATATAATATATATACATATATATATATATATATATATATATATATATATATTATATATATATATATATATATATATATATATATATATATATATATATATATATATATATATATATATATATATATATATATAATATATATTATATATTTTTATTATTATACCACATATTATGTTATATATATTATATTATATTATTTTGTTATATTATGTTATACTATATTATTATATTATTGTATACCATATTATGTAATATTATATTATATTATATTATATTATTATTTTATATTATTATATATATTGTATAGTATGAGAAATGGGAGTAAGAAGTAGATGATTTGTGAGAAGAAAATATCTTCTTTAAGAGTAAGAAATGCACTGAATAATTGTTAACGTTTTTGAGTTTTAAAGAAAATGATTCCATCATTCGCAAACCACCTGTTGAACTCAAAATAAAAATGATGGGGGGAAGAACTCTTCAAGTCACACATACATACAGGTTACACACACACATTCGTTACACATACATACATACATGTAGAAACGTAAGAATTTTTTATGGTGGGTTTTTTTTTTTTTGTTAGATGTAATGGAAAAAGGTATAATTATAGCAGGGTTCTAATAGAATAATATATATATATATATATATATATATATATATATATATATATAATATATATATATATATATATATATAATATATATATATATATATATATATATTATATATATATATTATATATATATATATTATATATATATATATATATATATATATATATATATATATATATATATATATATATATATATATATATATATATATATATATATATATATATATATATATATATATATATATATATATATATAAAAAAAAAAAAATAAAATATATATATATATATATATATATATATATATATATATATATATATATATATATATATATATATATATATATAATATATATATATATATATATATTCCCCTCTCAGTTGTCCCATTCATTTACTCATGGTTGCATCTGGTTGGCTCTACGAACTCCTGAAACTCATGAACTTAGGAAGGAAAGAGACCAGAATGAAATTCCCCAGAATTTTGAGGAAGTGTACTTTAGAGTCTATACTTCCCTCTATTCTTCAATGCTAACACTTAAATTAATGCTAGAAGCTTGCATATGTCCAGCCTATTCCGAAGAAAAAAAGCAGCATTGATTTTCCTATAACTATCGTCCTATTTTCATTCTGTCTAAGATTTTGAAATTATTCTCAATTCTCATATAAGAATCATTTGGAAAATCCCATTCCATTTTCCGATCATCAGTATAGTTTTTCGGAGCTTGAGCTTCATATGTGATATACTTTTTCTATCTTTTTGATTTATGGTTTTCTGTCTTTAGTGTTTATGAAGAGTCTTGTGTGGGGGCGCTTGACATATCTAAGGCAATTGACAAGGTTTGCAGATCTTAACTGCTTTTCAAGCTCCTCTTTTTGACTTCCTCCTTCTCGTTGCTTACTTCTGTTTAGCTTCCTTTCAAACCATTCAGCAATATTCTAATCGGCTGTTGTTGATGAGACAAGATGTTCCTTTCCTGTCAATAGTGGTGTTAGTTAGAGTTTTCTTATCTCCTACTCTGTTCCTACTTTACATAATAGAGAACAATCTTCTTAACTGTTCATCTAACTCTATTCATTCTTTCGCCAAAGAAATGATCTTTCTTTCTCTACTCTCTTGAAATCTGCTCCTCCTTCTGCATTTAGAGTTGCTTCTCGTCTTTATCTTTCAGACTCTATTCTTATTGATATGGAAATAATTTTCTAGTTTAGTCGTCTCTACCTCTTGAAATTTAACTCTTTAAAAATCTAGCTTCTACAAATCTTCATCTCAAAGACATCTTCAAACTTTTTTATCTCGTTCAATGGTTCTCCAATCTCTTCAGTTGATAATACAAATATCCATAACTTTAACATGAAAAAAATATTTCTACTTTTTTTTTAATAAAAAGTTCACATCTCACGGGCATTGACCTATTCGATGAGAGGAACTTTCTAGATAGTATATACCTAGGATCCCGAAGTGGCATCGAACCTGCGCCCTCAAGCACGTGAGTCAATCACCCTACCGTTCGAGCCACAGTAGACTTAGGCTCATATCATTACTGGTGCAAGAGAGACCTCAAAAAAAAATTTGGATATTCTGTTTAGAGTGGGAAAATGTCACTCCAATTAAAGTTTTTACTCTACTCTTTATCTATGCTGCGTGACTTTAGTACCTTGTCTCTTTTCTATAAGTACTACAGTGACAAGTGCTCGAGGGAACCGACCTCCACTATGCATGTTTCCACTTTTATGGCACCCTCCTTACGAAAGGGGTGCAGTGTCTGCACATGAATTTTGAGAGGATACCAACAAATCAAAGCTTGTTCATTGTAGTGCTCTCTTCTATCCAGTCACCTCCGTTCAGTGGAATTCTCTTCCATATTCAGGCTTTCTCTCAAATTTAATCTTTCTCACTTTAAAATTTACTTCTCTGCTCACCTGCAAAATTTGTAGCTGGTGGCTATTGTGTGGGCTTTTTATCACTTTATTTTTATTTTCATTTTACCCTTCATCATCGAAAACAGTTCTAGTTTGCCAGTGTGTGACGGTGATATATATATATATATATATATATATATATATATATATATATATATATATATATATATATATATATATATATATATATATATATATATATATATATATATATATATATATATATATATATATATATATATATAATATATATATATATATATATAATATATATATATATATATATATATATATATATATATTATAAACAGATGAAAAATGCTCCTTTTGAGCTTATTTTAATTATAAAAAGGATGTCTAAAATGAATATAGCATAATAATAATAATAATAATTTTTGATAACATGCTATTTAATGTCAATATAATTTTATTATTATTATGCTATATTCATTTTTAGCCATCCTTTTTATAATTTTTTATATATATATATATATATATATATATATATATATTATATATATTATATATAATATATATATATATATATATATATGAATGCATGTAAAGTGAATATGCAAAAGATATAGAAAAGCGAAGATGAAGTAGAAGTACAAAATCGGAGACAGGCGAAGAAGTTTGAATTTCTTATCGGAAAAGTAAGAAAAGGAGACGATATTTTGTGGAGCAAATGACGTAAATGTGTTTCCGAACGTATTTTGACACTGCCAATGAGAGAAAGAACTTCCCAAAATGGTCCCATTCGGAATTCCAATTGGTTCATCTAAAAAAAAAAAAAAAAAAAAAATAGAGGAACTTTCCGAACGGTTCCTTTTAGAATTCCAATTGGTTCCTCTGAAAAAAAAAAAAGAAACTTTCCGAAAGGTTCCATTCGGAATGCCAATTGGTTCTTCTCAAAAAATTACCAACTAGAATCTCTATGAGAAAATTTTGGGCGAACCGCGCAGAATGAGAGGCCGATTTGCATCGAAATTGGCAACAGGTCAAGGCGCCAATTTTCCAATACTCTTTGAGAGCGACGTTGGCCGTTCGATAACCGCTAGAAGGAGCCACTATTATCTAATTACCATTTTAATTTCGCTTTCAAAAACCCTCATAAATAATAATTGTATGCAGACCGGCAAGGACTCTCTCCATACTTTTTTTTATAATTCGCTCTACATGCAAGTATTCTTTGCTTCGTATAAGCATGTATATTTTTATACTGAAAGCTTGTACACGTTTATGAACTTATCTCTACGTTTGTGTAAGTATTCTAGGTTTACACAAATTGCCTTTAAATTATTT
>SEYY01019887.1:352500-365000 GCA_009176605.1 Armadillidium nasatum
TATATATATATATATATATATATATATATATATATATATATATATATAATATATATATATATATATATATATATATATATATATATATATATATATATATATATTATATATATATATATATATATATATATATATATATATATATATATATATATATATATATATATATATATATATATATATATATATATATATATATATATATATATATATAATATATATATATATATATATATATACTCTCCCAGGAAGGGTCTCCACCCTGTCAATGGGCGGAGCAACATCTTACTAAAATTGCTCTTAAGAGTCCCTCTCCCAGAGCTCTCTAAAAGATCTTGTTTTTCGGCTTGTCGATTTCAATGCTAATACTAAAATTTTATTTTAGCTCTCAGGTAAGGTTTTCATCCTTTCAGAGGATAATAAATCTATTAATATAAGCCTTTTAATATAATAAACTTATTAATATAATAAGCCTATTAATATAATATATTTTCAAGAGGTTTGCCTTGTCTTCCATCTAACATTTAAAAATTTTCTCCCAAAGCTCTTCACTAGATTATGCTTCCCGTAACTTTTAGTTTCAACTGCTGATCCTGGAAGTATTACAAGCAGTAGTTTAAAGTGCTGAGTTACTTCGCTGCAAAAAATTGTCCTAACAAACCGTTGGGACAATTGGTAAAAATATCGCAATAAATTTTTTTCAAGTTTTTTTTCCTATTAGATAATTAATCGGTGAAGCGACTTCCTTATGCTTAGTATGTCTTTTCTCTATTGAAAATTTTGCTGTGACATTTTTGGCATCTGTCCCAACGATCCGTTAGGACAGCTTTTGAGGTGAAGTCCTGTTGTCTCTGTATGGCTTTATAATAAGTTTTATAACATATTTTCAAGAGGTGATAAAATAAAAGAGTTTAGAGATACTCTTGAATAATTTCGAGTCTTGATAGTCATCATTTATTATGTATGTCTAAATAAATATGTTTCCCCCCCCAACCCTCACCTCTCACTTTTTTAAAGATGGCGGCTGCATATTTAAAAAATTTTATTTACCTTATTTTTTTTATGGCAAGGTTTGGATTTTTTAATTTATTTATTTACTTCGACTTTTCTACGTTCAAATTACAGGTAAGAAAGTTTCATTTTCCTTTATTTATAAATTCAAATTACAGCTATTAAGAAATCTCATTTCCTTGTTTTTTTTTTTTTTTTTTTTTTTTTTTTTTAATCTTGAAGTTAGAGGCAAAAACGTGTATTATTTCCTTTGTTTTTAAAGGTGATTTTAATAGGTTTATTTTAAGTTTCCTATTTTTAATTAAAGGTGAGAATCTTTCTTATTACCTTCTTTTTTTTAAGGTAAAATAAAAGTTTAAAAATTTTCCTTTTATGTTTGCTTTTTTTCTTTCTTTCTTTCTCTTTTATCTCCCCTCTTTCTCTCTTTGTTTAAATTCATGATATTTGATTGAGGAGGATCAGGCAATCCTCTGAAGAAAAAATTATTTTAAATTAGCTTTAAAATGTAAGAGAGAGAAAGACTCTCATCTTTTGGAGCTAAAAACAGATTTTGAGGAGCTAAAGAACCTTATTTTAAGAAGCTAAAAGATTTTATGGAGCTAAATATAAAGAGGAACTAAAAGATTTTAAGGAGCTAAAAAAATGTAAGGAGCTAAAAAAAACTTATTTTGAGGAGATAAAGAACCTTATTTTGAAGAGCTAAAAGATTTGAATGAGCTAAAAAATCTTATTTTGAGGAGCTAAAACAGATTGAATAAATTAACATTTTAAACGATTTTTAAAAGTTTTTTCAAAGTTTTCTTCCTTTTAACTTTTTAAAAGTTATCGAACTATATAATGTTATTTATTAATAAATTTATAAATTTATTATTAAATTTTAGAAAGTAAAAAATTATATATAAAAAAATTAAATATGATAATTAGATTTTGCTATTGATTAAATTTTATTTTTTAATAAATATTTAAAATTCGAGTTTTTGTTGCTACCCGGTCGCTAAAACTTTCATCTGATTAAGTCCAACGTTCGAATCAGTTTGGACTGTCACATCTTTTTATTATGTATGAATGAGTGTGTGTGTGTGTGCGTGTATGTGTGTGTGTGAGTGTGAGTGTTTGTGTGGGAGAGAAAAGGGAGGGTGGGGAAGGGGAATAGGATTTCCAATTCAGTTGCAATCTTTTAATTCTTTAAAGCCATACTAATATAAATTAAACATGGCTAACATCCCTCAAACTTTATTGCAATGCAGATTAATATATATATATATATATATATATATATATATATATATATATATATATATATATATATATATATATATATATATATATATATATATATATATATATATATATATATATATATATATATTATATATATATATATATATATATATATATATATATATATATATATATATATATATATATATATATAATATATATATATATATATATATATATATATATATATATATATATATATATATATATATATATATATATATATATATATATATATATATATATATATATATATATATATATATATATATATATATATATATATATATATATATATATATATATATATATATATATATATATATATATATATATATATATATATATCTATATTTAATTATATAAAATTAAAATTAAATTAAAAAATAATATTTTCAAAAGAATTTTTTTTTTTTTAAAATAATTTTTATTAAAATTTGAAGATTAAAAAAAAAAAAAAAAAAAAAAAAAAAAAAAAAAAAAATTACTTCAAAGAAAAATTAAATAAAATTTAAAAGAAAAAAAAAAAAAAATTAAAATAAAATTTCAAAAAGTTAAAAAAATAAAAAAATTGAAATATTTTTTTATTTTTTTTAAATTTTTTTTTAAATTTTATTTATTTTTTATTTAGATTATATATTATTATATATATATATATATATATATATATATATATATATTATATATATATATATATATATATATATATATATATATATATATATATATATATATATATATTCTTCTCTTGAGTTTTGTTTTGTTGAGTTCGCTCATTTTCTGACACTATTCCTTAAGAATTGAGAGCAGTTTTTACTACGCTGGCTTGCTAGGCCTGTCACGTCAACCCAATAGGAGGTGGCGTCAGCTGCAGGTACCTTATTATTAATACAGTTGTCTATGTGAAGATACAAACAAAAAAAAACTGTCAGGTTTTCATATCCCTCAAGCAGTCTTGCTTTTGTTTGCGCAACACAGATTCGCATAATTATAAACAGAAATTAAAATATTTACACATTTTTGCCCTAACACTAATCTTTTGCTTAGAGGAACGTTCTTTTAAACTTTTGTTGCTTTACATATTTTTTATATAAATATATATATATATATATATATATATATATATATATATATATAATATATATATATATATATATATATATATATATATATATATATATATATATATATATATATATAATATACATCAGTAAGTAAAGTTTATTTTTTGTAATCGATTTTTCTTTCCGTTAAAGAAAAGAAAGAAGAAAAGGTGAAGAAAAAAAAAAAAAAAAGTTTTTTTTTTTTTTTTTTTTTTTTTATGGAAGAGTGAGAGAAGAAGTCAACAGAGACAAGAGGGGGGGAGGGAAATGAAGATTTAGGTGTTATGTTCCCCTCCCTCCGTATTAAAAGAGATGAAGAAGGAGTATTGTCATAATATATATATATATATATATATATATATATATATATATATATATATATATATATATATATATATATAATATATACTATATATATATATATATATATATATATATATATATATATATATATATATATATATATATATATATATATATATATATTATATATATATATATATATATATATATATATATATATATATATATATATATATATATATATATATATATATATATATATATATATATATATATATATATATATATATATATATATATATATATAATATATATATATATATATATATATATATATATATATATATATATTATATATATATATATATATATATATATATATATATTATATATATATATATATATATATATATATATATATATATATATATATATATATATATATATATATATATATATATATATATATATATATATATATATATATATATATATATATATATATATATATATATATATTGAAATGAAACATTATTGAAATGAAAATATTATTGAAATGAAACAAAATAAATTAATAATATATTATAAAAAAATTAAAATTGGAAAACTTTTTATTACAAAATTATTTGTGAAAACAATACAAATTTTTTGAATGCAATGAAAAATAATTAACGAATATGAAAATCATTTTTGAATACAAATAAGTCAACTCTGAATACAATGCAAAATTAAGCATTATTCTGAATACAAAAATTCAGAATTAGGAATTCGACTTACCTTGTTACCTTGTTCCTATGAATGATGCCCTTCTAAAGTTGAGCAAGTTGATCATAGTATATACCGTGAGTTGATTTAACTGCGAACAGCCACTTTACATTTAATAGTCTGCCACAGTGAATAAATGTTTAAATACAGTTGTCCACGCAGATATTTTCAAATAAACTATGGTAATTTGACTTGTCTCGTTGTTCCCCTGAGTGGAGACTCTCTAAAGTAGAGTAAGTTGATTTAATCGAGAACACGCACTAATATACGAAATACCCAGAAACCCACATCTTTATAACTCGGAAAGTATTAGAACCCTAGTTTCCGAATTCTACTCAATGGACAGAGGGCTTGGAAGATGATCACAGTGCACTTAACTCATTTTGCCATTTTTCTACTTAACAACTTATTCCCTGTGACCACACTAACTCACACACACACAAAAACACACACAGTTGAGTATTTACATCACTGTGTTGAAAATATTCACAGAATTTTGGCATGTGAAACAAAGAGCCTCTCATCAGTGCTAAAATCGCACAGGTGTTTCGAATTTTCAGCTTCAATGATTTTAAAAGATTTGTTCAGACTTCCTGTGAGTATTGAGGCATATTTTAGAAAGAGATAGATAGATAGATAGATAGATAGATATGGGAGTGTTACCTTTACGGACAACAAATATTCTTTACTTGTGGTTTGAGGGACTCATGAAAGAAAAATATTCTTTGTTTTTAAAGAGTTTTCTTCTTCTTCTTCTTCTTCTTCTTCTTCTTCTTCTTCTTCTTCTTCTTCTTCTTCTTCTTCTCCTTTTTCTACTTTTCTGAGTAACCGTAGTCAAAAAATTTTTATTTTATGACGGAGCCAAAACCGGAGGTAGAGCCGACAAAAGAAAAAAAAACGCCAAAGAGACTCTCTCTCTCTCTCTCTCTCTCTCTCTCTCTCTCTCTCTCTCTCTCTCTCTCTCTCTCTCTCTCTCTCTCTCTCTCTCTCTCTCTCTCTCTCTCTCTCTCTCTCTCTCTCTCTCTTGAATTACAAACTCAATTCTTTATTTACTGAAGAAGTAAATAAAAGTATTTTCTTTATATATATATATATATATATATATATATATATATATATATATATATATATATATATATATATATATATATATATATATATATATATATATATATATATATATATATATATATATATATATATATATTACAAAGACACACATACACAAGCTTACTGATACTGTACTGAAACTTTACCGTTTTAGTAATCTAGTATTTTATAATATAGACAACAATCAAGTAAAGTGTAGCAATTTAGCAATGCAAAACTTTAATAATTTTCTCACGGAATTTTTTCCTTTTTTTTAAATTTTTAAAAATGAGGTTACCGAACTACGGGCCACGAGACGCCGGCCCATAATTTAAGTTATGTATGTGTGGGGGTAACGTATGTATGTGTAAGTATAAAGGAAAAATGTAGGGGAAGTTATTTCAGACATTCTTTAAAAACATGTTTCCTGATTAGACATTTCGGATGAGGAAGTTCAATGATAGGAATTTTCTAAGGAGTTACAAATTTGACTCATGTACTGGCACTGGGTTTAAAAGTTTTGATATATATATATATATATATATATATATATATATATATATATATATATATATATATATATATATATATATATATATATATATATATATAATATAGGGGTGTTCTTCGCCCCTGTAAAGGGTATACGTCACACATCTGGGGTGGTTCCACTCATACAGCTCTCCTTGAGAAGGTGGAGTCTAGGGCTTTCGCCTTACCAACTCTTCTGCTCTCACTAATTCTCTCCAGTCTCTTTCTGCCCATCAAATTGTTGCGTCACTCTCTATATACTATCGCTATTACAATGAACACTGCTCTTCTGAACTCTCCCGTCGCATACCTCCTACATTGAGAAGGGCTCGTGCGACACGCCTTTCTACACTCTCTTACAAGTACTCTACCAGTAAAGTCTGGAACATACTCCTTTCATCTATTTTTCAAACTTCCTTTGACTTACACTCTTTTAAACTCAGTGTATCGGAACATGTTGGGCTTTTAAATTGACCCGATTTCGGGATTGTTCCCTACACTCAAAAGAAAAACCGCTCTAAAAGAAGAGTTTAGGGTGCTCAAAACCGGTGTCAAAATTGAGGGTGCTAACTTTTTAAAATGAAGACTTTCAAAAAATCAAAATGAAAAGAAATTTCTCTCAACTGAGAAGTTTTTTTCGGAGCAGTTAAACTTGTCATATTTAAGAAACGAAACTCTTCTGAATGAAGACTTTGAATACTCAATTTTGACACCGGGTTTTGAGCACCCTAAACTCTTCTTTTAGAGTGGTTTTTCTTTATTTATATATATATATATATATATATATATATATATATATATATATATATATATATATATATATATATATATATATATATATATATATATATATATATATATATATATATATATATATATATATATATATATATATATATATATATATATATATATATATATATATATATATATATATATATATATTAATATATATATATATATAATATATATATTATTATATATAATATAATATATATATATATATATATATATATATATATATATATATATATATATATATATATATATATATATATATATATATATATATATATATATATATATATATATATATATCCCTAAATACAATACTATTGAAGTTTTAAAGAGGAAAATGCTGTAAGATTTTTACTCTCTCTCTCTCTCTCTCTCTCTCTCTCTCCTCTCTCTCTCTCTCTCTCTCTCTCTCTCTCTCTCTCTCTCTCTCTCTCTCTCTCTCTCTCTTCCAACTCCCACTCATTATTGTTCATTATTTACATAAACTCTCTTCCTTTCCCTCTCTAACTATCTATTTACTTATCTATTTCAGTTTTTATTCGTTTGCTCTTTCTCTTGTAGGAGTTTGACAATTAATAATTTACAGTTTTATTTTTTCACTATCAGTAACATATATATATATATATATATATATATATATATATATATATATATATATATATATATATATATATATATATATATATATATATATATATATATATATATATATATATATATATATATATCCATGCTTGTTTGTTTATTTGTTTGTTTGCTTTAAATTCTTGCTTAAAAGAGCATAACTACGCCATCTTGAATATGATGACGTCATAACAACGGAAATATCATACGTGAAATTTCTCTTAAAGGAGACTCAGAAATACTTTAAAGAAAGGTTCGTGTCGTAATCGTTGGACAGCGATGAGAAGAAGAAAAAAAAAAAAAAAGAAGAAGAAGAAGAAGAAGAAGAAGAAGAAGAAGAAGAAGAAGAAGAAGAAGAAGAAGAAGAAGAAGATTATAAAATTAGGATTTTTGCTCTGAATCTCATTAATAATACAAATCTATGCTACAAAACATAACTTTTAGATTAAAGTACATAAAAGTAGAGAAGCGTTTAAACATTTTAAAGTTTTTTTAAAACTTTCTTGTTAGTCAAAAAGGAACTGAGATAAAAGTAATTGCAATACGACGACTACTATTACTACTACTACTACTAATAATAATAATAATAATAATAATAATAATAATAATAATAATAATAATAATAATTATAATAATAATAATAATAATATGAAAACATTATAAGAATTGAATAATAATAATAAAAATAATAATAATAATAATAATAATAATAATAATAATAATAATAATAATAATAATAATAATAATAATAATAATAATAATAATAATAATAATAATAATAATAATAATAATAATAATAATAATATGAAAACAATTAAAAATTAAATAATAATAATAATAATAATAATAATAATAATAATAATAATAATAATAATAATAATAATAATAATAATAATAAACTCTTCAAAATATATACAAACATATCTTTTTATGACTTCAACATCATTCAGGTCTTGAACAATAAGTATAAAGATTCTTCTTTCAAACAATAGTTGATATTTTTTGTGTGGAAAATTCTGCTACTTTTATTATGGCAATTGATTTTATGAAGCAGCTGATCGACAAAATTGCTAAAATTGCAGATCGAATTGGTGTGTGCTGTTGCAGTCCTTGTTCGTCATTTTGTTCGAGTTCCAGTTCACGTTTTCGACCGTGGTGGAGTTCGGATTCAAATTCTAATTCTCTTCTGTACTCGAGTTCGAGTTCCTATTCTTGTCAGTGTTCGCCTTCCAGTTCGCTTTGCCGTTTGTGTAATGCGTTCTATTTCATGTTCTTGTTCTTGTTCGCTTTCTTGTTCGTCGTTTGTGCTCGATTTCGAGTTTGTGTTCGCGTTCTCTTTCATGTTCTTGTTCGCTCTATCTTTGGTTTGGTCTTACCTTAATGGTTGAAGGAACGAACTTGCAACAGGAAAACAAATAATATTATAAAAGTTCATTAAAATAAGGGAAACGCAATCAGGAATATTTTATGGATAAAGGGATCCAGTTTACACATGAAAAGTTTTTTTTTTTTTTTTTTTTTTTAATATTTTAATATTAAGGCACATATGCTGTCCCATTTCGCTTTTAAATGATGTGGCACATCCGCTTCTGCCTTTTAATGAGGTGACATTTCTTCATTTTCTTTTAATGATGAGATATATCAGTCGATTATCTTTAAAGATGTGATATATCTGCCTCCACTATTAACATATGTCAATTTATATATATATATATATATATATATATATATATATATATATATATATATATATATATATATATATATATATATATATATATATATATATATATATAATATATATATATATATATATATATATATATATCACTCTTTTAATGTGGTATATCAGATTAAGCTTTGTAATAATGTGGGACGTCTGTTTGTACCATTTAATGATGCAATACATCCGACTCAGCTATTCAGTGATGCAACATATTCGGATTCTTTTTTTTTTAAACTATGTGGAACATCCGTATCTAAAATATGTCAATAAGACATCCGAGTCGACAATTAAATTTGAATATTAAAAAAAAAAATTTGTGCATAATACGATTTTGTTTATAGTTTTATTTTCATTGAAATTCGTCATTAAAAATGACAAGCAAAATATTTTGTATTACAAAAAATATCTGCTTTAATCCGGTAAACGCTTACAAAATATCCGTTTTGCATCCGGTAAACGCTTGCAATAATATCTGTTTTGCATCCGGTAAACGCTTTTAGTGTATTTGCTCTGTTTGTCATTTTTGTATTTCCAAAGGAGTAGAAAATAATAATAATAATAATAATATTAATAATAATAATAATAATAATAATAATAATAATAATAATAATAATAATAATAATAATAATGTTTATAATAAAAATAAAAATAACATTTAAAATAATAATAATAATAATAATAATAATAATAATAATCGTGATATTTAATAATAATAAATAATAATAATATATAATAATAATAATAATCAAATAATAATAATAATAATAATAATAATAATAATAATAATAATAATAATAATAATAATAATAAAAATAATATCAAGATGAAACCAAGTTACAAAATCTGATTTTAAGTCTGTCTTTAATGTTCACATTTTACATGAGTTGAGTCCGAAGTTGGAATTGGAACCGGGAACTGAGGCTGAAGTCTGAACCTCGCAACTGTAGTTGGAACTGGACCTTGAACGGGAGCCGGAGCCGAATCAGAATTCTTTCCATATTTTTCAGCAATAATAGTGTATGATGGCGGATATATATATATATATATATATATATATATATATATATATATATATATATAT
Source organism: Armadillidium nasatum (assembly GCA_009176605.1). Taxonomy (NCBI): domain Eukaryota; kingdom Metazoa; phylum Arthropoda; class Malacostraca; order Isopoda; family Armadillidiidae; genus Armadillidium; species Armadillidium nasatum. The sequence goes on from SEYY01019887.1 coordinate 362,813, forward strand.
ATATATATATATATATATATATATATATATATATATATATATATATTATATATATATATAATATATATATATATATATATATATATATATATATATATATATATATATATATATATATATATATATATATATATATATATATATATATATATATATATATATATATATATATATATATCCACCATTAAAAAAAACAAATGATATAAAGAGAATCTCGATAGGAAAGCTGAAAATGAACAGGAGTATATCAATGTTCTTGCAGTTGATGAACACCAAAGTTGAGTGCGAATCTTTTTTAGATATAAACGAGAATAAAATTCAAATGAAATCCATCGAGGTAAAAAATTTAATTTTAATAAAAATTTAATTTAATTTATGAAATTTAATAAAAATTAAAAAGTTAGTTGTCAAAGATGATGCTCTCTAACCCTTCACAAAAGTGAATCTACAAATGAAATGGCTTCCAATATAAGTAGACTTGGAACAGGAGGTTCCCATAGGAGTCTTTTCAGAAATTCTGAGATGTTGTGTAAACAAAAATGCCATGGACTTCTGCAGGATTTTCCCCATTCTCTATCATGTTCTGTAAACAAAAATCCCATGGATTTAGACCAATACTTCAGCAGGATTTTCCCCATTCTCTATCGCAACAACTCCTGTCATTTTGGATTTGGTTGTATAACAAACCTGCTAAATAACTTCTAAAATAGTATTTTTTTTCGTTGGTCGTGGTTCCTAATAGTTTGTTCCATGAATTAAAATAATAACTCGATAATTAATAAACAATCAGGAAATAGATAACTTGATTCAGAATAAAAGCAGAATAACTTGTGATGGTGGGTTACATTTTTTTTAAAAAAACTAGCCACGAAATTACCAAACTATACCTATCAAACAGGCCAAAATCCATAGATTGAATAATAGAGGATAAAGTACTTTTTTTTTCTAAGTGATTCTATTTCAATAAAGTATGTTATTATATCTGTGGATTAATTTATTTCTTGCTGTATACGTTCTTTGCTGTTATTTGGATTATCAGTACTTTCCTTTGTCTTTGTGAAACATAAAGGGAAAGCAAATAATTAATAAAAGAAAAATCCGTTCGTATCACTTCCTCCTTCTAACAACTCTTTGTCCTTAACAATATTTTTAAAAATATTTTTTTTATTTAAAAAAAAAATAATAATAAAATTTTATTAACTGAGCTTTCTTATTTTATGATTTCAGCGCTTTTCCCCTTACAGCATCGTTCATCAGCAGAAGGCGAAGCACTAAAAACTTTATTGATAAGAGCGAACAAAGGGAACGCGATGTTATTTTTTTTTATTATTATTATTTTTTAACTCCTACGGTGTAAAACGCGTTGATGGAAACGAGATAAGGTATAATTAATTAAGAAATGCAATTATTTTTGAAATATATAATGGAGAAAATGTGAAATAAATTTCAGGAATAACGAGGCTCTTGAAGCTCAAGCCTTGTTTATTCTTCATTATTATTACGAGAGAACGAGATGTGTTTATGTTTATATATAAAATTAAAGATGGCTTACCTGCCGTTCTGTGAAAAAAGGTCCCTGTGCGTTGGTGGAGTTTCCGCGTTCGGAATTATATCGCCATTGTTCGAATCATCTGTTATGACTTCGTTAGCCAAAAGATCGCCTTCTCTGCTCTCACACAAAGAACTGTTTAAACAATAAAAGAAAGAAATTACTTTTACTTATTCACATAAAACATTGGAATTTTTTATTACGTTGAACTCTGTATTTTTTTATAACTTTTAATACATTGTACTTTATAATTTCTTTATTACAATGTACTCTGTAATTTTTTATTACATTATACTCTATATTTTTTTATTACCCTTTACTCTGTATATTTTTAGCACATTGTACTTTATAATTTTTAATTACTTTGCACTCTATAATTTTTTATTACATTGTACTTTATAATTTTTTATTACACTGTACTCTGTATTTTTTTATTATCCTTTACTCTGTAATTTTTTTTATTTTAAAATTTTTTAACACATTGTTCTCTTTAATTTTTAATTACTTTGTACTCTATAATTTTTTTATTACATTGTACTTTATAATTTTTTATTACACTGTACTCTATATTTTTTATTATCCTTTACTCTGTATTTTTTTTATTTTAAAATTTTTTAACACATTGCTCTCTTTAATTTT
>SEYY01019887.1:370000-372500 GCA_009176605.1 Armadillidium nasatum
TCCCCAGAAGCCCATTTCAGTTTTGAATCAATACATGTAAAGTACACAATGTTTGTTTATGTGAATTTGCAACTGAAAATAAATAAATAAAGATTAAAGATTATTATTATTATTGTTATCATTATTATTATTATCATTTTCACTACTATTAAACGAACTCATACTTGAAGTTTTCGTATCCACTCCCAATCTCTCTCCTTTAAAACGTTTCCAACTCCTTCCCCCTCTCCCCCATTCCTCCTGGAGCCCTCCATTCATAAACTCTAATTCTTGTCCTCTTTTTCATTGCATTTGTCCTCCAGGCTCTCCGTACTTCTCGACCTTTAAACCTGCTTGTCACTTTCCTAGCATTTGAAGGACTATTTATGGATCCTTCATTCAAGTTTTTATTATTATCATTATTATTATTATTATTATTATTATTATTATTATTATTATTATTATTATTATTATTATTATTATTATTATTATTATTATTATTATTATTATTATTATTATTATTATTATTATTATTATTATTATTATTATTATATTATTATTATTATTATTATTATTATTATTATTATTATTTTTATTATTATTATTATTGTGTGTGTGAGTATGCTTTATGGCTATCTAGTTGATATTATTTCTTAATTCTTAACATTTCCTTTTACAAAATCTCAGATTGCTTATCTAATTATTTTTCAACTTAAATATGTTATCATATTTACGTTTCCTTCATTTACATCCAAACATGAGAAGATGTAGATAGTTAGAAACCACAATGAAGATTTAGGCAGTTAGATAGTTAGAAACCACACTGAAGACATAGAGAGTTTGATAATTTAAAATCACAATGAAAATATAGACAGTTAGATAGTTAGAAACCTCAATGAAGATAAGACAGTTATATAATAAGAAACCACAATAAAGATATAGACAAATAGTTAGAAACTACAATGAAGATATAGATAGTTAGATAGTTAGAAACCACAATTAAGATATAGACACTTAGAGAGTTAGAAAATTTAATGAAGATATAGGCAGTCAGATAGTTAGAAACCACAATGAAGATAAAGACAGTTAGATAGTTAGAAACCACAATGACTTATCAAGACTGCCCAAATCTAAATGCAAAAGTTGCTATTTCCTGTGTAAACGGCTCATCTCAAACATAATTTCTATATGCAAATAATCATCTCAACCCCACAATTATAAATGAAGTATGGTTTATTGTCAAATTATTTATATAAAATGTCAATTTAGTTAACATGCAAAACGGACTCACTGAAACACCAAAGGATTGATTAAAACTCACCAAATACGCTGCTTTTAAACGCTGAGTCAGTCACATTTTACCCAACCATTCATGCTGATTTTTTTCAACTTTTTTAAATTTTAAAAGAGTTAATATCAAAAATTTTTGGTGTTAAACCATTCTGTTGCTGAAAAAATACTTTCTCATTTCTAGATGAAATGCCTCCTACTTTACCAATCCTTTGGGAGTCAATGGCGATCAAATGAAAAGAATTTTCTCACATCTATTTAATCAGACGAAGAAAAATGTTTTGAAAACATGAATCACATCCCCTCTAAGAAATATTCTTTCTATTGGAAACATCCTCGGTTCTTTCAACTTATCTTCATTACTCTTGTTTTCAAATTCGAAAATCATTCTTGATGCTTCTCGTCGCACTGCCTCCGGAATATTGATGTCTTTCCTTAGAGAAGGAACTCAAACCTATACACAACACTACATAATGATTGTAGAGCTCACTGTTCACATCTCTAATTTATTCAAAGTTTCAAATCTTTTTAATATTCTTTTATTTTTTTGTATCTTAATTTTCTCTCTAAAACTTTAATTCCCACAACCATCTTTCTTTTAATTTAACCATTAACCTCTTGAACCTATTTTAAATCAGATGTGGGCATCCTACGGCGAGCGGCGAGCGGCGAGCAACGAGCGGCAAGCGGCAAGAGGCAAGCGGCAAACTGCAAGAGACAAGCAAGCAGCATGACTATGTCAACGTCATGTGTAATAATATTATAATGGTAAATAATTTCATTATAATTGTGAAAAGCAACTTTAAGTCCGACTCCCTTATATATACATATATATATATATATATATATATATATATATATATATATATATATATATATATATATATATATATATATATATATATATATATATATATATATATATATATATATATATATATATATATATATATATATATATATATATATATATATATATATATATATATATATATATATATATATATATATATATATATATATATATATATATATATATATGCGTGTGTGTATGTGTGTAGCCGCAATAAGAAATGTTTGCCCATTCTTAATTATATCATGCTAGATTTTTCCAAATCAAATTGTTTTAGTGGTATTTTAGTATTCAATTATTGTGAGACCTGAAAGAGGAAAGGCGGAGTGTTCTTCCGAAAGACTTGTCTCCGTTTTACTGTTTTATTTAATTGGGTTT
>SEYY01019887.1:377500-385000 GCA_009176605.1 Armadillidium nasatum
AACAAAGATTTTATATATCCAAGAAAGAAGAAGGAATATCGTCACAGGAAAGATAAAATGGAACAGTAAAAATATAAAATCAAATAAGTTATGGTAATGGAAAGAGAGAGAGAGAGAGAGAGAGAGAGAGAGAGAGAGAGAGAGAGAGAGAGAGAGAGAGAGAGAGAGAGAGAGAATGAATGCAAAAGAATTAACAAGAATCTTGGGGTGAAAGGAGTGGAAGAGAAGTAAAAGAGACACCTATCTTAAAAAAAGAGAAAGTAACAGAAGTACAGATAGACATGGGGACAGAGAAACAGACGTACAGAGAGACAGAGAGATTGAGTAACTTCAAAAGAGAATAAAAGAGACACTTCGACAGACAAGGAATAAAAAATACATCCAGACAAAAACTTTGAACTAAAAATTTAGAGAAAAACTGCCAATAATAAATACAGAGAAAATAGAGAATATTTGTATTTAAACTCTGAGAATAATAACAAGAACGGATTAAGAATAATAAATACAGGTAAAATTTTTTAGAAAATTAGAGTTGCACTAACTTATAATAATAAAAATACTGACAGTAATAGAAATTGAGGAGTTGAAAAAAAGAGGTAGGAAATTAATAATAATAATAATAATAATAATAATAATAATAATAATAATAATAATAATAATAATAATAATAATAATAATAATAATAATAATAATAATAATAGTCTACATAAATAATAATAATAATGATATAATAATAACGGTATAATAATAATAATAATAATAATAATAATAATAATAATAATAATTCAATTCAATTCGAACAGTTTATTCAGAAAAAAGTACAAATAAAAGTTTGAGCTATTACATACAATAGGTCCTATACTGTTAAATACAATAATAAATACAATAGGTACAATAATAATAATAATAATATATTAATAATCAAAGTCCAGTTCTCTGAAAAGGGGCTGCTAGGGGAAAACTCTGCCGTTTCCTTTGAGCCCCAAAGTTTAATACATATAAATTTGAATAATTACATGTTAGGATAGGTTACTTCTAGAGTAATGAAATTCTAGATATATTGATAATGCAAGCAACAGTAACAAATTTTTTAAATATGAAGTTTGCTAAATAATAAATAAATAAAAAAAAAAAAAAAAAAAAAAAAAAAAATATTATAATAACAATAATAGTAATAATAGTAATAATATAAAATAATAATAATGATAATAATAATAATAATAATAATAATAACAATAATAATAGTATAATAATAAAAATAATAATAATAATAATAAATAATTATAATAATAATAAAAAATAAAAATCATAATAATAGTGGCAACTATATTGATAACAATTTCTATTATACACCAGTGATAAAAATAGTGATAATAATAGATATGATAATAGTAGTAATAAAATAGGTTGTAATATAATATTGTCAATAAAATTTTAAATAATAATAATAAGTTGTAATATAATATTTTCAATAAAATTTTCAATAATAATAAAGACAATAAATGATAAGACAGTTGCTGCACCCATTTTACCTAGTAATAATAATAATCGTATTGATGATTTCAGTATTGGAATTAATATTCTTGAATGCTATAGATTATCTGATGTAATAATATTAAGAATAGAGATAATAATCTTATTAATAAAAATATCAATGGTTAAAATAATAGCAGGTAATGTAATAATGTTGATAATAATAATAATAATAATAATAATAATAATAATAATAATAATAATAATAATAATAATGATAATAATAATAAAGCTAATAATTAAAGTATTAATAACAATAATGATAATAATAGTAAAAATAATAATAATAATAAATAATATAATAATGACAATAATAATAGTAGTAATAATAATAGTAATAATAATAATAATAACAATTTAATATTACTAATGATAGTAATAATAATAATAAAAATAATAACAATAATGATAATAATAATAATAATAATAATAATAATAATAATAATAATAATAATAATAATAATAATAATAATAATAATGATGATAATAACCATAATAATAATGGATCAATACGAATTTAAGTACCTTTTTTTGATTTTTCGCGCATATGATTTTATTGATCTTTCATTTTTTATGTCATCTGGGAGATTGTTAAACAGAGTGGTAGAGGTATAGCTTACTGCTTGTCGTGCTTTAGTGATACCTTGAAACAATAAAGGAAGAAATAGTAGAGAATAATAAAAGTTTAATAACAGACGTTTGAAATGTGGGAAAATGAGAGACTGAGAAAAAGGTTAATAAAAATAAAAATCCAGAAGTCCTGATATTAAAAGAGTCAAGGAATGACTGAGAATACAAAAAAGGGACAGAATGGATAAATAAAGCCAGAGAGAGAGAGAGAGAGAGAGAGAGAGAGAGAGAGAGAGAGAGAGAAGTAGAAAATCATTAAGAATAATAGAGGGAGAGAATGACTGAAAATTATTGAGGTAAAGAATGATGATGATGAAGGTTCAAAAGTATTAAGTATTATATAACAACATAAATATTGGATTTCTTAGAATAATAGACACAGAGAGACTAAAATTAATAGAAGTTATGAAATATTAAGAATAATAGAATGTAAGAAAGACTGAAAATGAGATGAGATAGGGAGAGAAAATCTAAAAATATTAGAAAAAAGCAAACACTGAGAATGATAGAGGTAGAAGGAGTCGGATAGCAAAAGGTCAGAAGTACTGAGAATGACAGAAGTATTGAATGGATGAGAATAATATCTGTTGAAAGAGAAGTTCAGAAGTACTGATGATAACAGAGGGGAAGAAAATATGAGAATAATGGAGACTAAGAAAGACAGAGAATAATAGATGCAATGACTAATTGAGAATAGTAAGTGTTTAAGTACACTGTGAATAATATAAGTACTTTTTTTTAGTAATTAGAATAATAACAGAGGTATAAAGAGACTGAAGGTAATTAATGAAAGTTCAGAAATATTGATTGTAACCGGAGAGAAAGTACTGAGAATAACAGAGGTAGAGGGTGACTAAGAAAACTAAAGTTCAAAAGTACTGAAAATAATAGAGGTAGGGAATTATTGATACTAATACAAGTTCTTAATCACTGGGAATAACAGAAATAATGAAAAACTGAGAATAAATAAAAGTTCCCAACTACTGAGAATACTAGTTATGAAACAGTTGAGAATAACAGAGAATAAATTTTAATTAAAATACAGAGAGAGAGAGAGAGAGAGAGAGAGAGAGAGAGAGAGAGAGAGAGAGAGAGAGAGAGAGAGAAGAGAATAAATAATAATAATAATAATAATAATAATAATAATAATATAATAATAATAATAATAATAATAATAATAATAATAAAATAATTAAATAATAATAAAACTAGATAATAATAATAAAATAATAATAATAATAATAATAATAATATAATAATAATAATAATAATAATAATAATAATAATAATAATAATAATAATAATATAATAATAATAATAAAATAATAAAAATAATAATAATTTTTCAAAAGCTTATTCAGATATTATACATTTCAGGTTTTCAATTTTTACAGTAGTCCAATACTTAAATTCAATAATAATAATAATAATAAAAATAATAATAATAATAATAATAATAATAATAATAATAATAATAATAATAATAATAATAATAATAATAATAATAATAATAATAATAATAATAATAATAAATAATAATAATAATAATAATAATAAATAATAATAATAATAATAATAATAATAATAATAATAATAATAATAATAATAATAATAATAATAATAATAATAATAATAATAATAATAATAATAATAATAATAATAATAATAATAATAATAATAATAATAATAATAATAATAATAATAATAAATAATAATAAATAATAATAATAATAATAATAATAATAATAATAATAATAATAATAATAATAATAATAATAATAAATAATAATAATAATAATAATAATAATAATAATAATAATAATAATAATAATAATAATAATAATAATAATAATAATTATAATAATAATAATAATATTTAAAATCAAATCAAAAAACTTTTATTCATGTAAAGGGAAAAAGAATTTACAACAGTGTAAAAAAAAAAAAAAAAATATAAATAAATATTTTTAAAAATATTTCTTTCTTTTTTTAAGTGAAAAGAGTTTCTTTGGGTGACGAATTCTTCCTATGAGCCCAAATTTTTTTTTTTTTAACATATTAAATTGAGATACAAAAGGTAAATTTGTTTTTATGCAAGAAATGTACTACAGTCTATTTTGTTTATATACAGATACAGAGCAAAAAAAAAAAAAAATTTAAGAACAATAATAATATAATTTGGATAATATTAATTTTTAAGTATAAAAATAATTAATAAAAAATTTTTTTTTTTTTTAAATAAAAAAAAATTTAATTAAGAATAATAATAATAATAATCAAAATTAATATAAAAATAATAATAATAATAATAAATAATAATAATAATAATAATAATAATAATAATAATAATAATAATAATAATAATTAATAATAATAATAAATAATATTATTTAAATAATAAATAATAAATTTATAATAAATTTGTTTTTAAACAAGAAATGTACTACATCGAAAATTATCCAATCTATTCAGTTTATATAAAGATACATAGCAAAAAAAAAATCAAACTTAATAACAATAATAATAGCAATTTGGATAGTATTAATAGTAATTAGTATTAAAAATTATATTCATTAAAATACCAGGAATTAGAGAAATAAAAATAAAAATAATAATAAAAAGTAAAATAACAAACAAATAAAACAATATCAATGACAATAATAATAATAATAATAATAATAATAATAATAATAATAATAATAATAATAATAATAATAATAATAATAATAATAATAATAATAATAATAATAATAATAATAATAATAATAATAAAATATAATATAATAAAAAAAATAAAAAAATAAAAAAAAAAAAAAAAAAAAAAAAAAAAAAAAAAAATAATAATATAAAAAAATAATAATAATAATAATAATAATAATAATAATAATAATAATAATAATCATTACCATCATCATCATTATCAAAATTAATTGTAACTAATAGCCTGCTTAAAGATAAAAGTACGCTCTTAATATTTTAATAATAAGAATTTTTTTAATGGCTTTTCTAAAAAAAAAAACCTAGAGTGGGATATTACTGATAGTTTATAGGGAGACTGTTCCACTCATCGATGCCCTTGAATGAGATGTCCCTCTGAGATTTAGTTGGAAAGTATTTTGCTTTGTCTAGTGTAAAGAAATTTGAGTTACGGAGATTGGTAGTTCTCACAGTTTGGTTCTGTATAATTAGGTTAGTTAGCAGTTGATTCGCACTTCCATTTACAAAATTTAAAGATGTGACTGCTTACAGAGATAGCATAGATATCCTGAAGTTTCAGTATAGATAAACTTTTGAAAAGTGGGGTTGTATGTTCATAGTAATTACGCGATCCTGATAATATACGAATTATCTTTTTCTGCATAGTTACCAGAGGTTGTAACAAGTACTCACTTGCACAACCCCATATTGACAGACAGTAGAGTAGATGGAGATAGACAAGACTGTAGTAAAGGTTTTTTTAGAATATATTTGGGAACAGAGTCTTTAATCTTTAGGAACGTAAATATTATATTAATAATAATAATAATAATAATAATAATAATAATAATAATAATAATAATAATAATATAATAATAATAATAATAATAATAATAATAATAATAAAAATAATATAATATAATAATAATAATAATAATAATAATAATAATAATAATAATAATAATAATAATAATAATAATAATAATAATAATAATAATAATAAATAATAATAATAATAATAATAATAATAATAAACAAAAATAATAATATAATAATGGTAATAATAATAATAATAATAAAAATAATAATAATAATAATAACAATAAAAAGAGAGAGAAATAATAATATATGTATAAAAAGCTCCCAAGAATAAAGAAGCCAAAGAAAGAAGAGAGAAGTTATAGGTTTTATAGGAGACCTGATGTATCGAACTGCTGCTGACGGTGCTGATAAGGTAAATGGACGAGAGAGAAAAAAAAAAGGGAATAAGAACGTGACTCTTTTACATTATCTAAGAATTGTTCCTCACTCCAGTAGAAGGCGATGTAGAAATTTGGTTATTTCACTGAATTATCATTATTAATAGTAGTAGTAGTAGTTGAAACTAGTAGCTGTGGTAGTAGTAGTAGTAGTAGTAGTAGTAGTAGAGGAAGCAGAAGTATCAGAAGTAGTTGTTGTTATTGTCGAAATAGCAGTAACATTCATAATATCAGTAGCATAAATAATGGTAGTAGCATCTGCTGCTAATCCTTTTGCCACTCTAACTCCTACGTACTCCTGAAGGGGAAAAACCCGTGGGAGTGACCAAGGCCTTGTAATAATATAATAATCAAATGAGAATGCTTAACGCAAATAGATAATTCATTATTTCTATTTTTGAGCACACTTTATCAGTATCATTGTTTACAATATATATATATATATATATATGCTGCTGACGGTGCTGATAAGGTAAATGGACGAGAGAGAAAAAAAAAAGGGAATAAGAACGTGATTTTTACATACTAAGAATTTTCCTCACTCCGATACCGATGTAAAATTTGGTTATTTCACGATACATTATTAATAGTAGTAGTGCCGAAACTAGTAGCTGTGTAGTGTGTAGTAGTAGTATAGTAGTAGTATAGGAAGCAGAAGTATCAGAAGTAGTTGTTGTTATTGTCGAAATAGCAGTAACATTCATAATATCAGTAGCATAAATAATGGTAGTAGCATCTGCTGCTAATCCTTTTGCCACTCTAACTCCTACGTACTCCTGAAGGGGAAAAACCCGTGGGAGTGACCAAGGTCTTGTAATAATATAATAATCAAATGAGAATGCTTAACGCAAATAGATAATTCATTATTTCTATTTTTGAGCACACTTTATCAGTATCGTTTACAATATATTATATATATATATATATATATATATATATATATATATATATATATATATATATATATATATATATATATATATATATATATATATATATATATATATATATATATATATTATATATATATATATATATATATATATATATATATATATATCCAATTTAATTATTAATAAAATCCAATAAATGTAATATGTTATTTAATGAAAGTATTTGAACTTAAAAATAAATAAAATATTTCCATTGGGAATTTTTTGCTTTTTAAAACAGGGAAAATTTTTATATAAAATAAGACTCTCTCTCTCTCTCTCTCTCTCTCTCTCTCTCTCTCTCTCTCTCTCTCTCTCTCTCTCTCTCTCTCTCTCTCTCTCTCTCTCTCTCCCTCTCTCTCTGTTCATTTCTCTTTCTCTCTTTTTATTTCTTCTCTCTCTCTCTCTCTCTCTCTCTCTCTCTTTTCTCTCTCTCTCTCTCTCTCACT
>SEYY01019887.1:390000-400132 GCA_009176605.1 Armadillidium nasatum
AAAATTAAAGAATTCGTTTCTTTAATATATTCATAATTTTATTGGTTCCAATATAAACAATAAATAAACGAAAAGAGATAAAGTTTAACGAATTCGTGCTTTTAATATATTCGTAATTTTATTGATTCCAATAATAAATAATTAAAAGAGAAAAATATTAACGAATTCGTTTCTTTAATATATTCATAATTTTGTTTGTTCTAAAATATAAATAATAAATAAACGAAAATAGATAAATTTTAACGAAGTCGTTCCTTTTATATATTCGTAATTTTATTGGTTCCAATAATAATAAATAAAAAAAAGAGGAAAAGATTAGCAAATTCATTCCTTTAATATATTCGTAATTTGATTAGTTCCAATAATAATAAATAAATAGGATGGGATAAGTATTAACGAATTAGTGCATTTAATATATTCGTAATTTGATTAATTCCAATAATAATAAATAAATAAGATGAAATAAGTATTAAACAATTCGTGTTTTTAATATATTCGTAATTTTATTGGTTCCAATAATATTAAAAGTCTTTCAAAGAATTTTGTTGCATATTTTCGTTTTTACATTTTCAGTTGTTTTTTTTTAATATTGATAAAATTAATTAGTAATATACTTAATAATTAATATTTATTTAACACCCCCTCCTTGAATAGGGCTTTGCCGTGAGTGGTGGTGATGTATAAAAAAATTCACAATACTATTGAATATAATTTTGTTTTCGTATCCTATTTGTGAATTAAAACTTTCTCAGATTTTAAATACTTTTTTTTTTTTTTTTTTTTTTTTTTTTTTTAACAGTTTGAATTCATTAAAATTTTAATAGTTTCAATAGGCATAATTTTTGCATAATACATGCACATGTTATGGTGCATTAAAAATAATGACATCAAATTGAAAATTTATTCTTAAGGAAAAGTGATAAATTCCCACCAAAGATAAAACTAATTCAAATAATTGTTCATTAAAGTTAAGATATATATATATATATATATATATATATATATATATATATATATATATATATATATATATATATATATATATATATATATATATATATAGATATAGATAGATAGATAGATAGATAGATAGATAGATAGATAGATAGATAGATAGATAGATAGATATATATATAATATATATATATATATATATATATATATATATATATATATATATATATATATATATATATATATATATATATATATATATATATATATAATAAGATATAATAAATCTGAATTTAGCAAGCTTGTATTTCGCTGATGCAAGATTAAATTAAATTCCAAAATTTCAATCTTTACTCTTCGTTGCAGTGAGTTTGGAATGGTCACATGATGTAAACAATGATAACATTCCAGGGCCAACTTCACCTGTTTGAGCGTATTGGTTACGCCTGTATATTAGTACTCTGTTAATTAATATTTTTGTACACAATTTATTACGTGTTATTAATTTAGCAACTTCTTATCATTAAATGTGGTTTAAATAAAGTAAAATAATTGTATTAATTGTTTTTTCCTTGGTTGCAATAATTTTAATGATGGTTGCATTCAGTCTTTTAAATATCTTACATACCACACACTCAAGTTCTATCATTTTATCAGCGTTTTAAAAAATTTTTGTTTTTATTTATTTTTCTTTTATTGATTAAAATATTTGACTAGTTAAATTAGTTAATCAATCGAGCGCTTAAATTAGATAATAACGTCATATTTATATAAGTCATCTGGTATTCTTAAAAGAAATTCGATGAATTTTCTGAAAACCATGGGGAACATCACCAGCTCTCGGAGTGTGTGGTTCACTCGCTCTGAACTGGTGGTGGCCTGAAGGGCAGTATTTTGTCTGCCTGGAGGGACGGCATATGCACTCGCAGGTGAAGTTCGCTCTCAGAAACAAAAACAAACAAACAAAAAAAATTCTGAAAACCTTTATACCAGCTGCAGGATATTGTCCAAATTTTCGTGAAATACACCTTCAGACTATAATTGTAGATTGTATTAAAAAAAAAAAAAAAAAAAAAAATAGAGACGAAGTCTGAATGAAGAGTTAAGTGACAGCGGAGAGTGAAAGAGTAAGTTTCACAAGCTATTTTCAAAGTTATATTACATGCATCTCATGTGAGTAGAGAATTCAGAACTTCGGTATTCATTGTAATTAATGAGTTAAAAGCAGTAACTTTAAAAAAAAAAAAAAAAAAAAAAAGTTGTGAGGGCTAAAGATTCACATAACATCTGCGAAAAACGTTCCTATATTTGAAAAAAAAAAATAAATAAATAAAGTTTCAGTATTTCTAATGTTGCAAATTTTTTGCTCTATAAATTTGCCACCACAGTCTCATTGGCTGCTGCCTTCATATTCGATTTTTTTTGTTTTGTTTTGTTTCTGAGAGCGGACTTCACCTACGAGGGCATATGCCGTCCCTCCAGGCAGACAAAAATACTATCCTTCAGGCCACCACCAGTTCAGAGCGAGTGAACCACACGCTCCGAGAGCTGGTGATGCTCTCCTCATATTCGAATGGCTAAGCGATGGATTTTATCATATCATTTTTCATTTTCTTTTTCTCTAAAACTTTCGTCCAAAGATGTCACAATGACTAATCATTTTGCTGTTTTCAAACAAATTAATTATTGTAATAACGACTTCAAATAAAATATATTTGTATTGCATTTAAAAGCGATATATATATATATATATATATATATATATATATATATATATATATATATATATATATATATATATATATATATATATATATATATATATATATATATATATATATATATATATATATATATATATATATATATATATATATATATATATATATATATACTTCGAGTCCACAGATTATTTTCAAACTATCCATGTGGAATAGAGAAAGTTAGAGGAACATATTCACTAAATTTGATCCCGGAAATATTTGCGGCTTAAATAGAAACATTCACTTGAAGAGCAAAAAATTGGAAAGAAATTAAAATTTCAGATAACTTTGGGTGAGTACCAAACCGTTTAAACCATATGCACAAGGTTTAAACCTTATCTAACTTTTTTTCATCCCTATATATATTTCCAATTCTTTGGAAAAAGAAAGAAAAAAAAGAAATATATATATATATATATATATATATATATATATATATATATATATATATATATATATATATATATATATATATATATATATATATATATATATATATATATATATATATATATATATATATATATATATATATCATTTCACCTCTGATGGGCAAATATTCGACTCAAACCTTCATCTATCCCACAAAATTTTTTTAATAAGGTTTTGATAAAACCAATGGGTTACCATAGGGCCCCACGCAATCAAACCCCATAGGTTCCTATGACATAACCAAAGGAGACTATGGTATTTTTGCTACCAAGCTTCGCTTAGGGTCCATTTGGAATTTACCATAGGTTAATCTACAGGAAACCTTTTATATTATGGGAATATATATTAAAAAAAAAAAAAAAAAAAAATGCAAAAAGCCAACGTAAAATTTAAAATACATAAATAATTGCCTCTTGTGGATATTTTCCCTGCTAGTATATAATCACATTTGATTGAATATGAATAAAGTTATACCACTTACCTGCTATATTCAGAAATATCATCAGGACCCAAGTTTTGTGGGAAAAATTATTTATTTTTTTAAAAAAATTTTGCTGACTCCAAATTCTGTAAATTAATTTTTCATAATTTCAAAACAGTTACTGAAAACAAGAATTTTCAAGTAACTCATGTCGAATGACCTTTAATCTGGTAGCATATGGCAACCGCAAATAAAATTATTATTTTTTTTTTTAAATTATATATTTTTATAGGAAATAATTTCAAGATTCCAAATATGTAATCAGTTTTTCATAATTCCAAATGGTTACTGAGATATGACCACTCAAACATGGAATGTTGTTCATAAACATTATGAAGCTTAGGTTCCTTGGTTTTTCTATAGCACTTTTCAGAGAAAAAAACTTACCCAAAAAAAAAACACGGTGCTCCAGCGATTTTTTCCAACTTTTTTGTTTTATTGAATTAGAGTTAGAGGAAGATATATACAAAGTGTGATCCCAATAAATATGCGGATCACAAAAATATTCCCTTGAAATCAAAAATTTTCAAAAAAATGAAAATTTCAAAATTTCCGATTACTTTGAGCAAGATTTAAACGATCTAAGCCACTACCTATTATCAAAATCGTATATTATAATCTTCCCTTACATAGAAATTCCTATAAGTGTAAACTTTGTGCAGGGCATACATAAGTCAAACTTTATTAAAGCAGTGTTATTTCTTAAGACTCATGCCATTACCAATACAATTTTCGACTATATGCCGAAAAATATGCGGCCTGGTTAGTTTCCACTGGTGGACATAAGTTCCATAAAACGCATACAACAAAACCTATGGACTTTTTTTTTTTTTTTTTGGGGGGGGGGGTGCTCAATATTTTTCTTTTTCTTGTGATCGTTTTTTTCAGAGGGGTCACATTGCATCTAATTCTAAACAAGCTTCTATGATTCTGGGTGTTCTAAGGCGCCTTCGTGATTTTTTACGTCACACTAGTTGCTCGCTATTCATAAGATTTCTTTGTCCCTGTATGGAGTACGCATCACATCGCTATTCTCGAAAAGGTAGTCTCGGACTGTCTTAACACTTTTGCTATTACTCTCTCTGCCCGTCAAATTGTTGCCTCTCTATACTAACCCTATTACAACGGACCTAACTACTCTTCTAAACACGTCGCATACCTTCTCCATTGAGAATGGCTCGAGCAACGAAACTCGTGTTTTTTTTTCATCTTTTTCAGCCCCCAGATTTAACTGCTGGTGTTCAATCTTAAGTTCCCTACTATTCGTCTGAAAAACACCTTCTAATCAGTTTTTCTCAACATTTCCAAACGCAGTGTACTGGGACATTTCGATCAACAAATTTCCGGCATATCCTAAACTCTGACGGAATTGATCTAGTCTTTGCCAATCAAAAACAAATTGGGAAACCATACAGCAGTTTGACACTATAACCTGTTGTTTAATAAGTTACTGCATATTACAGGCAATGGTCAAAATTCTTTGTCAAACCATTAACTGAAGAAAGCAGGTAATGACTCAACATGTACAGTCGTGAACAGAAGTTCGTTCCTATTAAGTTGGAAATAAATAATTTATATAAATGGAGATCATCTCAGATTCAGCCAATCACAGTTCAATTAAGCCCCTCTCAATGTTTTTATTTTCTTTTTATTCAAAATAGAGCTTTTATGAAATGATCTCCATTTTATATAAATATTTATTTCCAGCTTAATATGAACGAACTTCTGTTCGCGACTGTATAATAGAACTTTTTGAAAAGGAAAAAAATTATCGATATAATGCTGGCCACAACTGTCCACTTCGACCAATCCCAAAAATCAGTGTCCACATGCTATCCGCTAACTGAACTAAGGTTGCTTGAAAGATTTAAGTTTGAGAAATAGTCTAATCTATTAAGATAAAATTACCTAACTTGACTCGAAGATATTCTTCAGTTCGTTATAATTTTTTAAAATGTTGCTTTATCCGTAAAGACATGAAAAAGTTGGGTACATTTTATGTTAATACACAAAGTTTACAATTTTTAGTACAACTAAAGACTGCATATTGTATAAAAATTCAAAACCTTGTAACCTTACGGCTTTAAAAAAAAAATTAAAACCACCACATTTAAAGCCATTTCTACATTCCAGTAAACCCGATTAAAAAAAAAAATTTTTTTTAAATTTTATTTCAAGGGAAAAAAAAAAAAAAAAATAATTACAAATTTTTATTTATATCTACTTACATTATACATATTAAATAGTTAAAAAGAAAAGCAATTTTATACAACTCTTAAAAGTAATTTTTATTTTTGGTCCTTACAAAAAAAAATTTTTTTTTAAATGAACATTTAATATTCACATTTCAATAATAATCTATAAAAAATATATACTATGTACAAAAATTAATATATATATATATATATATATATATATATATATATATATATATATATATATATATATATATATATATATATATATATATATATATATATATATATATATATATATATATATATATATATATATATATATATATATATATATATATATATATATATATATATATATATATATATATATATATATATATATATACTAAATTAAAGTAACGGTCTCCTATTTTACCCTAAGATTCTTAATTTAGCTAACTTAATGGTGATTTTGAGAGTAGAAATTTGAGTGATCCTTAATAACCTGTAAATAATAAAATATTTATAATAAATTCAGAAATGAAATTTTAAAATGTACAATTATAAATACTGTATATTAATTTTTTGCTGAAAATGGCTGATGGGGTGACAAGTTCGTCCAATAATAATAATAATAATAATGAATAAAAATAAATAATGCTTACAATATCCATTGCGATTTCCTCTATTTCTGTCCCGACCAAAACCACCTCTTCTATCATCATCTCTACCGCGCCAACGGCTACGCACTAAAAAAAAATATATATATATATAATTTTAGGTAACGAACTGTTGATTTTAAGTCCTTATATACCTTATATATCTTGTATGGCCACTACATACCCAATGACTACTATAAAGTTCATTCCCTTTTCAAATGAAAAATAATGAAATTTGTTTCAGTTACTCAAAATTCAAAACTAATTCGCTTTTCACATATGATAATCTAATAATAAAATTCAATGACTGGCAAGTGTTTAGTGAAAAATGTATAATGAAATGTTTAAATCTTAAAGATCCTATTTTCATGAAAAATAGATGATTAAAATACTTACTACCTCCTCCAAAACCACCTCGACACATTTCAACCAGTTCGTAAAGCCTTGGATTGACAACCTGATTGGCTTCTTTCAGTACATCTATTAAATCTTTAGCTTGTTTACAATTATCTGTTGTGAAGAATGTGTAAGCTGTTCCAGTTTTATCTGAGCGTCCTGTACGCCCAATGCGATGGACGTAATCTTCCGAACACGAAGGATAATCATAATTTATAACAAACTTTACATCATCCACGTCTAGAATAATCGTTAAAATTAGTAAGGCATTCAAGATTAAATAGCACAAAATATTTCACAATATATAGCAATAAACAAACGAAACCTGTGGTTTTTCACTCGAGCCCTCTATTGGGGTGCACACAATTAAAACTTAAAGAAAACAAATAAAAACATGTACAATAACAACCCCCCAAACTTCCGCAGATACCTACGCGTTGAAACCAATCTCTGCAGTGGCCAGCGGAAGGTGTGGGAGGAGAAATGGCGATGACACCCAGACGACTTTAAAGGGCACCGTCTGATGAGCAATGCCCTTTTTAAGAGTGAGGGCCCGAGAAATAGTAGCTACCACAGGGGACGGGCAAGACAATGCATACCACCCGTCTGTTGCATCATCGGTCGCGTGATAAAGAGCAGGAGATGTGGCAGGTCCTTGCGAAGGGCTTCCTCGGAGGCCGGTATTATCTGCCGGAATGATGACGGCCATGTGAACGGGAGGAAAAGTTGAAATTGGTTGTGCGGAAAAATCCTGTCCAACCGACCAACCCAACCACCAGTACACAAACGCCGCCAGTCGGCATAAACGATGAGAATACATTTCATGTTTAACTCTTCTTCCTGACACCGACCTTAACTCCTAGAGACCCTTGGCATTGGAACTGCCTAGCTCGATCGCATTTTTTAAACACGCCTTCGTTTTGCAACATTCAAGGAACACCTTAGCATCTTCGTGCCAAGATGGGAGAGGCACCAATGCGTAATGCAAAGATTCATTCTTCCGTGCATTATCGCCTGTCAGTGCCTCTGTAAAAGAGAAAAGACCAGACTCTTATTATAAGTGGATCCAATTATTTAGTAGTTATGTAATTGCATTATTTACAGGCAAACAAAAAATTTCTTGAATCTGTAACCCTCTAGCTAATAGTTATTTAAAAGCTTTCATTAGATTATCCTACATAAAATCCTAGTTAATGCTATGAAAATGAGGCAGTAATTTTGTGTGAGACTTAAAATGAAATTACTTTCCAGTTCAGTAATTTAAGTTACTTGGTAAATTTAATAATATTCAATGTTATGAGATGGATGCCACTAAAGTGTCTGGATCAAATGTATAAAGAAAAAAAAAATTACAAATTTTTAAGACCGACTCCTTACCTAAACCACGAGCTGCCACATCTGTTGCCACAAGAATTGGAGCTCTTCCAGATCTAAATTCTAAAAAGATAATAGAAACATTAGCAAAATCTTTAGTACGAAACAAGTCACACTATGAACTATAAATAAAAATGAATTCTTACCACTTAAGACCCAATCTCTCTCTGGCTGAGCTTTGTCCCCGTGAATACACATTGCAGGCCATCTAAATTAACAATAAAATTAGTAAATGGCAATATATGAAAAGATACATATTTTAACATATACCACAGAATGATTTTTAAACTCCTGAAGATCAATCTAATTACCCAGAACTTCTAAGGTCACGTGTAACTCTTTCAACATTTCTTTTGGTTTCAATAAATATAATAGTTTTGTTTGAATCTTCTTGCGCCACTTCCTCAATTAACTGGCGCAGCCTAATAAAACCAAGGGAAAAAAATGGAGCATAAAGTAAAAGGAGAAAAAAGATCATTGGTCGGAGATGAGAAGTAGCTTTCACTCCCTCTACAGAATCAAAGTCGCATAACATTTGTTCTCAGAGGGTGGGGGGTGGGGTGAGAATTTTTTAAAACTAGGCAATTAGATTGAGCGCAAGCTTCAGGAAGAGAAAAAACATCCTAAATAGGAAATGTTTATTTTCTTTTACCCGTCGCGTCTCATCCGCCTCGTAAGATCATCGACCTTGCGTTTGGTCTCCACAAATACAATAATTTTGCTCTCCCTCTCCGCCATGATTTCTCCCAGTAACTGGAGAAGTCTACAAAGTTAAAGAATGTAGTTCATTTAACCTTATATGACTAATACCAATTACAATATTTTTATAACATATTTCAAAAAATAAAATAAAATAGAAATAAAAAAAAAAAAAATAAAAAATAAGCAGCTATAACTTACTTAGCATCTTTCTCATTCTCTTGACAAACATCAACAATTTGTAAGATATTATGATTGGCTGATAACTGTAGAGAACCCACATTTAATTGAATGTAATCTTTTAAAAAATCTTCTGCTAATTTTCTGACTTCTTTTGGCCATGTTGCTGACCACATAAGAGTTTGTCTGTCAGGCTGAAAAAAAAAATATCAATTTTTATTATTCTTCTAAAATAAGGTACTAAAAAAAATATCAATTTTTTCTTCTAAAACAAGTACTTTCATATCAGTTAACTTTAATAGGAAACACAAGTTCTACTTACTCGTATTTGTTCAAGTATTTTTCTGATTTGAGGTTCAAATCCCATGTCTAACATTCCTATCAGCTTCATCCAGAACTAGATAAGTACATCTTCGCAAATTTGTTTTACCAGACTCTAGAAAATCTATCAAGCGACCTGGTGTTGCGATGCATATCTCAACTCCTCTTTCTAGGTCTCTGATCTGTGGTCCTTTGGGTGCACCACCAAAAACACAAGTAGATCTTATTTTCGATGAGGTACCAAAGTCTTGTGCCACAGTTAAGATCTGTTGTGCCAACTCCCGGGTAGGGGCTAAAACAAGAGCAACTGGGCCATCGCCACGCTCTAAATATGGCTGGTTATTTATGTGTACAATAGCTGGTAAAATATAACCAAGAGTCTTTCCTGAGCCAGTCTGGGCAATACCTACAAAGTCTCTACCACTCAGTGATATGGGCCAACCTTGTCCCTGAATAGGGGTCGGAGTGTCATAACACTGTCTTCTGACTTCGGCCATAACATAGTCCGGGAAATCATAATCAGAAAAGAATTGAATGGGATTGGGGATACCTTTTCCACGAAGTGTAATCATTTTTTCATTCCTGAAATAAAGGATATTTTTTAATATTTTTTCTGATACTTCAGAAGTCAGTATTTGAAATTATTTCAAGTTAAGGGTTTATTAACCAACTTTATACACATTTAGGTTAATCAAA
>SEYY01019888.1:0-10000 GCA_009176605.1 Armadillidium nasatum
TATATATATATATATATATATATATATATATATATATATATATATATATATATATATATATATATATATATATATATATATATATATATATATATATATATTCCTGATTTGGAATCCGATTACTAATCTTAGTTTAAATATTACTAATAAAATGGTTGAGTCATTTGCTGATATATCGAATATTATTTGATATATATATATATATATATATATATATATATATATATATATATATATATATATATATATATAATATATATATTATATATATATATATATATTATATATATATATATATATATATATATATATATATATATATATATTATATATTATTATTATTATTATATTATTATTATTATTATATATTATTATTATTATTATTATTATTATTATTATATATTATTATTATTATTATTTATTATATTTCTGTTAATCTTTACTTAAACAAAACCAATGTTTATTCTTCTCTCTCTCTCTCTCTCTCTCTCTCTCTCTCTTCTCTCTCTCTCTCTCTCTCTCTCTCTCTCTCTCTCTCTCTCTCTCTCTCTCTCTCTCTTCTCATATCTATATATATATAATATATATATATATATATATATATATATATATATATATATATATTTATATGTTACAGAACGCCGCCACTCACGGGCATTGCCCTTTTCAAGGAGGGGGCACACACGCAAAAAAAAAAAAAAAAACTTATTCAAACACAGACTTAACGCACATCCCTCAGGTGGGCACAGACGGAAGCCTTGAAGAGTGGAAGATTAAATACAAGAGGAAAAATAGATGATGGTAGAGAGTTCCACAGAGCAGAGGTGGCTGGAAAGAAGGAAGTACCACAACGGGCCAGCCTGGGGTTTCCTACATTCACACAAAATTGGTGCGAAAGCAGGGCACCCCTTGTGCAACGAGGACGACGCAACGGTGGAGGAATGCGAGAGTCCAATTCCCTCGAGCACCTTCCATTGTAGTACCTATAGGAAAGGGATAGTGCGCCAACGTCACGTAGCAGAGATAGTGGGTCAAGAGAGTTAGAAAGTAGGGGACAGTTAATTAATCTTTTAGCTTTAGACTCAACCCTATCCAGAAGAGAGGAGGAGCCGGAGTCCCTCCAAATGTGGGAACAGTACTCCATACAAGGGCGAATAAGACCCTTATATATTTGGAGTAACTGTTCAGAAGGAAAAAATTCTCGCAACCTGAACAGAACTCCCAGCTTCTTAGAGACCGCTTTAGCAACCATTGTGATATGTGGTTTCCAAGACAGTTTATTGTTTATGTTAAGACCAAGAATGTTAATGTCATTTACAGGTGAGATGGGAGAGCCATCGAAGAAGATAGGAAAGTTGGGAGGTGTTTTTGAGAGGGAGCTGTGAAGAAGTTGAGTTTTTAAAGAGTTGAAGAACATCCCTGCAACGATTCCGAGCGGAATGAAAATTAGCAAGAGTGATAGGAGAAGAAGAGTTTTTCCATCCACGGTAAGCATTGTCTCTCTCCCGAAGGACAAGAGAACAGTTACCATCGAACCATGGATTTTGAGGAGAAAAAGATTTAGCTTGAAGATGGAATGAATCTGCCCATCCCATCAAGGATCACTGCTCCTACCTTTTCAGCAGAGACAGAAGCATCCCCAGAGATAAAACAAAATTCACTCCAATCATAGTTAGCAAAGAAGCGGTGCATTGCCTCCCAATTAGCCCAATTAAAGTGCCAGAAATTACGTTTAGGGCATGGTGGAGCTGTTGGAGAGAAAGCATTATAACTAAGAGCTATAAGATTATGGTCAGAGTTACCAATAGGAGCGAAAATGGTGTATTTATAACTAGAAGGAGTAGTGGTTAAGCATAAATCAAATATATTCAAGAATTGGTTGGGACGATCTGGAATGTCTGTGGGTTCCCTAATCAACTGCTCCAGATCGTTAAGAATGCTGAATGATTTGGCCTCCCTTCCACCTGTATCACTATGGGAGGAGCCCAACCATTCAGTGTGATGTACGTTAAAGTCCCCTAAATAGAGGACTTCAGCATTTGGATGGGAAGAAGTACCATTCTCGTGAGAACTAGTAAGATATTGAAAAAGAACTGGAAAATGAGTTCCATTAGGGGAGCAGTAGCAGAAACACAAGATAATTGTACTAGTAGAAAGACAGATTTTAAGCCATAAAACATATATATATATATATATATATATATATATATATATATATATATATATATATATATATATATATATATATATATATATATATATATATATATATATATATATATATATATATTATTTGTTTTGTTTTGATTTCGAAAGTAGACATTGTACCAAAAAGAAATATGCTGTCCCTCCAGGCAGGCAAAATACTGCCAATCAGGAGATCACAAGTCCAAGGTCAGCGAATCCCTCGTCGAGAGAGCTAGTGATGCTCTCCTCAGAAATATATGAACACGTTAATTAAGAGGAGATAGAGTAGGCATGAATGAATGAGATTACTTACTCTCTTACTCATAAGATTACTTAGGTGAAAAATTGAATTACTTACACGGGAGATTACTTGGATCGTGAATGGTATTACTCAGAGGTAGAATTTGAGATTACTTATTCATTTGATTACTCTGATGTAGAATAGGATTTATTAATCTTGGGGTTACTTACTCATGGGATTACTTATCCATGGGATTCTCAGATATAGAATGATATTTTTTAATGAGATTACTCAGGAGTTGAATTGGATATACTTACTCATTGAATTGGGATTACTTACTCACTAGATTACCAAATATAGCATTGGACTGATAACTGATGGGATTACTCAGACATAGAATGATGTTACTTGTACATGGGATTACTCAATTATAGAATGGGATTATTTGCTCACTAGATTACTCAGATTCAGAATGGGATTACTTATTCATGGAGATATTTGCGAAGAAATTATTTACTCCTAGGATTACTCAGATGATGAATGGGACTACCTACTCTTGCGTAGGGTTATTCGGATGTATAATGGGTTTATTCATGTGATTACTTAGATGTAGAATGGGATTACTCAAATGAAAAATGGGATTCCTTACTCATGGGATTAATCAAGTTTAGAGAATGAGATTCTCAACTCTTTATTCGGTTGGCTTCTCCTCAAAGGAGGTTGTGTGCGACTTATTTTATGGTACATTTCCTTTCTCTGTTTTATCTTGTCCCATTGAATTAAGTATATCTATGGAGTGGTGGGTTTTATGTAGGTTTATAGTCATTTTCAACAAAAAATAAGAAAGAAAAAAAAATAAACTCAAATCTGGCAACTAAACACACACATACATACATATACACACGCACATACATACACAGACAATAAACACAAACAAAATCTGCATTTTATACATATATAAATTATAAAATGCTTGTTAGACATTTTTATTACACAGTTGTATACTATAAATGATATTTTTAACCCCAAAATCTGAACTTCCAAAATCATTTTGAAGAAAATAAAAAAACTTTACATTTACATTTATGTTGCTTCACAAAATCTTTAAGATTACGTACCAACGTATTTATAGTAGTGAGGTAATGATTCATGATTCATATATATATATATATATATATATATATATATATATATATATATATATATATATATATATATATATATATATATATATATAATATATATATATATTATATATATATATATAGGGCAGAGCCCTATTCAAGGAGGGAGTGTTTTAATAATAAAAGGAGAGGAAAAAATCCTACAAGTCCCACCTAACGCAAATTTCTCAGGTGAGCACAGATGTGAGATTAAATTCAGTAGGAAATACAGAAGATGGGAGAGAATTCCACAAAACAGAGGTGGCTGGAAAGAAGGAGGCAACACAACGGACAAGCCTGGAGTTGCCTATGTCTACACAAAATTCATTTGTAGACAATGTACTACTTGTGCTACGTAGACGTTGTAAAGGTGGAGGTACACGGGTGGATAGTTCCCTCGAGCATTTGCCGCTGTAGTACCTATAGAAAAGAGTCAAGGCACCAACGTCACGTTGCAAAGATAAAGAGTCAAGTGAATTAGTAAGAGCGGAACAGTTTATAAGTCTTGTAGTCATTGATTCAACCCTATCCAAAAGACGGGTGAAACCTGAGACACCCCAGATATGAGAGCTGTACTACATACAAGGGCGGATGAAATTCTTGTATAATTGGAGTAACTGCGAGGAAGGAAAAAATTCTCGCAGTCTAAACAGAACTCCCAGCTTCTTTGAAGCCGCCCTAGCAACCATTGTGATGTGAGGATTCCAAGACATTGTTTTTGTTTATGTGAAGGCCAAGGATGTTTATATTATCAATAGGAGAGACAGGAGAACCGTCGAAAGAGATAGAAAAGTTAGGAGGTGTCATTGAGGAGATTTCAAGAAGTTGAATTTTTAAGAGTTGAATTTTACAAGGTTGTGATGACCCCACCGGGAAATTCTGTCCAGATCTGCAAGAATGGAATCGGAAAGATGAAGACGAAAGGTAACTCTATGCAAAGGAGGGAGCAGATTTGAAATGAGTAGAAGAATGGAGGGTCGAGTCATCGACATATGAATGGATAGGGTTAGATGAACAGCTGAGAAGATCATTAATGAAAAGTAAGAATAGTGTAGAAGACAAGACAGAACCCTGAGAAACACCACTATTGACAGAAAAGGAGGAAGAAGTCGCCCCATCAACAACAGCTGAAATGGAACGATTAGGAAGAAAGCTGTACATAAGTAAGCAAAGATTAGGAAGAAAGCTATACATAAGTAAGCCAAGATTAGGAGGAAACCCAAAGGAGGGGAGCAAAGAAAGAAGTGACGCATGTCATACCCGGACAAATGCCTTGGATATGTCAAGCGCCACCACACCACACCAAGTTTCCCCATATTTCCTAAGGGGAGAAAACCATAAATCTGTGAGATAGGAAAGTATATCACCAGTAGACCTCAAACGTCGAAAGCCGTACTGGCGATCAGAAAGAAGGGAATAAGATTCAAGATGATCAAACAAAAGAGAGTTGAGAATGGTTTCAAAGATCTTCGACAGAATATTAGTGAGAACTATAGAGCGGTAGTTAGAAGGATCAGAGCGGCTACCCTTCTTCGGACAGGCTGGATCAATGGGCACTTCCAAGACAGAGTATTGATGAATAGAGAGAAAAGTTGAACGAGGGACGGAGCCAGCTCAGAAGCACACTCCCTTAAAACTCAAGGAGGAATGCCATTCTGGCCGCTTGCCTTCCTTCGTTCATAGATCTCAGAGGACCATGCACCTGATCAAACATAATCACAGGTAAAGGCATGGGACCTCTGAGAGGAGAAAAAGTAGGAGGAGGATTTCCGGAGTCGTTCAGAGTTGAATTAGAGGAGAACAGCAGGCAGAAGAGATTAGCCTTTTCAGTTGGAGTGTTAGCAACAGAACCATCAAAGCGAATAATAGGAGGAAAGGAAGATTTACAGAAGTGTTTAGAGATATTTTTGCAAGAGGCCAGAAAGATTTATCAGTAGGAGAATTAAAGCGCTCAGCACACCTTCTTTTGGGAAAAGTCCGCTTTCTGCAACAATTCAGACCTAAATGAAAATTAGCTAGAGTGATAGGAGAAGGAGAATTTTTCCATTCTTGATACGTGGTGTCTCTAGTCTTAATGGCACGGGAGGAAGTGCATTTAAACTATGGATTTTGAGGAGAGAAAGATTTAGATCCCATCAACGATTACGACCCCTACCTTTATCAGCAGAAATCGAAGCGTCTTCAGAGACAAAGCAGTCCATCCAAGTATAGTCCGATTAAAGTGCCAGAAGACACGCTTAAGGCAGGGTGGAGCAGTTGGAGAGAAAGCATGAAAATTAAGAGTAATTAGATTGTGATCAGATTTCCCAATAGGTGCCATAACAACGTATTTATAGAGAGAAGGACTAGTAGTGAAGCATAAGTCAAGAATGTTTAAGAATTGGTTACCACGATCCGGAATGTGTGTTGGTTCTTTAATCAGTTGCTACAGATCGTTGAAAAAGCTGAATGATTCGGCCTTCTCCCCTCCAGTATCAGTATGAGAGGAACACAACCTTTCAGTGTTGTATACATGGAAATCCCCTAAATAGAGGACCTCAGTATTTGGATGTGAAGATGTAACAGTCTCTTGAGAAGTAGTTAGGTACTCAAAAAAAGTAGAAAAATCTGTTCTATTAGGAGAACAGTAGCAGAAGCACAAGATTATTATAGTGGTAGGGAGAAAGATTTTAAGCCACAGAACATCGAAATTAGGAGATTCAAGATTTACAAGACTTGTTACCGGAGTGTTAGTGTTTACATAGGCACAAACTTCACACTTAGAACAGAAATTATGAAATAAGTTATAGTTGGATATATTAAAAAAGTTAGAGGAGGAATTCTTAGATATCTGGGGCTCAGACAAGAGCAAAAGATTTGGATGAGAGTTAGAGAGGTGGTATTCCATGGAGGCTAAATTAGAGCGTAAGCAACATACATTGGTAATGTGAATAGAAAACTCACGCCTGTGTACACCCTCCATTCTACGCTCACAATCACAATTATAACAAACAAACTGCTGAGCAATCAAATTAACAGACAAGCAAACAAACACATAAACAAACGAACAAACAAACAAACAATCAGGCAAACAAACGATCAGACAAATAAAATAAAATAAAACTAAAATAATATATATGTTAGAAATCAATTTTTAAAATATATATGAGTATACTTAAAGAAAAATTTAAAACAGTTTTAGAAAATTATTATTATTACTATTATTATTATTATTATTATTATATTATTATTATTATTATTATTATTATTATTATTATTATTATTATTATTATTATTAAAATAAAAAAATAAATAAAGGGATGTTAGAATGTTAGAAAGCCTTAAAGGCATTGGGAAAGCCAATAATATATATAATATATATATATATATATTATATATATATATATATATAATATATATATATATATATATATATATATATATATATATATATATATATATTATAATATTTATATATATATATATATGTGTGTGTGTGTGTGTGTGTGTGTGTGTGTGTGTGTAGTGTTTTTTTGTTTTTTTATTTTTTTTTTTTTTTTTTTTTTTTTTTTTTTTTATTTTTATTTATCTTTTATAGTTTGTATTTAGTCTTAAATCCCATCAAAAGATAAAAAAAAAAATAATAAAATTTTTTTTTGTTCTTTTTCTAAATTTTTAGACATTTTTCTCATAAATTTTTAGCCATTTTTCTTCTAAATTTTTAGCCATTTTTTTCCAAAATTTTTAGCCATTTTTCTCCTAAATTTTTAGCCATTTTTCTTCTAAATTTTTAGCCATTTTAGTCAAAACACCGAAAAAATGAACAAAATAACAGTATAGATAAAAGTAGTAATGAAATTCAGCAATAAAAGACTAAGGCTTATAAAATAGGGATGAAAACCGATATATCGATAATCGATATTTTTAAAAAAATATAGACTCGATCCTATCGGTTAAAAAACTATATTTTGGGTTAATATATATATATATATATATATATATATATATATATATATATATATATATATATATATATATATATATATATATATATATATATATATATATATATATATATATTAGTGATGGCATCCGCATCCGCATTTTCGAAAATTCAACATCCACATCCGCATTCGCATTCGCATCTGCATTTTCGAAAATTCAACATCCGCATCCGCATCCGCATTGCATTCATCCGCATCCGCATCCGCAAATTAGAAAATATGACATCCGATCCATCACTTATATATATATATATATATATATATATATATATATATATATATATATATATATATATATATATATATATATATATATATATATATATATATATATATATATATATATATATATATATATGCGAGTTGTAGATTAAGAGTGAGGGTGAACTATCGGATTGGTTTAGCATAGGAGTGGGATTGAGACAGGGGTTTGTAATATCTCCATGTTATTTAATCTATTGATGAATGGTTTACTTAGAAAAATGGAGAGAGAAGGGAAGAGTATTACGTTGAGAAATATGGAGGGTGAATGTGAAGTGAATGTTTTACTTTTTTGCAGATGATGCGGCATGTGTTGGTGGCAGAATCTGGAGAAAAGATGAGAATACTTGTGAGAGAGTTTGAAGGGAAATGGTGCAAACACGAGATTGAAATTCAATCCAGCGAAGAATAAAGTTATGAGGATTGGAGGTGGGGATGAGGAAATGTGGAGGGAGGAATTGGTTTGTAGAAGTGTGAGAATGGAAACTTGAGGAGGTGAATGAATTCAAATATCTAGTAATGTTGGGTGGAAGGTAAGGGTGGGACGGAAAAAAGAATAAAGAACAGAGTGGTAGAAGGAATGAAAGTATTGGGGGCCTAAGAAAAGTATGGAAGAAAGGAAAAATTCCGAAAGAAATAAAGATAAGAATGTTTGAATGTATGTGTTCACCTTCTGTATTGTATGTGTGTGAAACATAGACGATAAGT
This sequence comes from Armadillidium nasatum, assembly GCA_009176605.1. Lineage (NCBI taxonomy): Eukaryota > Metazoa > Arthropoda > Malacostraca > Isopoda > Armadillidiidae > Armadillidium > Armadillidium nasatum. The sequence goes on from SEYY01019888.1 coordinate 8,544, forward strand.
GCTCGGTCGAGAAAAAGTTTCAATGTCTTTGAGATGAAAGATTTGAGAGCGATATATAAATTGAGAAGGATTGATAGGATTAGAAATGAAAGAATAAGGGAGATGTGTAAATGGAAGAAGGGTGTAATTGATAGAGAGGAGGAGGATGTGCTAAAATGGTTTGGACATATGTGAAGAATGAAAGAGAACAGAATGGTTGGCAAGGTACGTAGATCCGATGTAGATAGGGGAAGGGTAGGGGGAGGGGAAGGCCGAAATGGAGATGGATGGATGGAGTGAGAGTGATTTTGATAGAAAGAATTTGAGTTTAGACGAGGGTAGAAGATTTGTGGAGACAGAGATAGAGGGAAGTGGTGAAAGCGTTGAAAGGTAAGAATAGTTATGTTTGTAAGGGAATTGTGGCGGGCACCACCTCACGAAAGTGGGAAAGGTGGTAGTAAAATATATATATATATATATATATATATATATATATATATATATATATATATATATATATATATATATATATATATATATATATATATATATATATATATATATATATATATATATATATATATATATATATATATATATATATATATATATATATATATATATATATATCCGCATTCGCATCCGCATCCGCATCCGAACTTTTCGAAAATTCAAAATCCGCATCCGCATCCGCATCCGCACTTTCGAAAATTCAACATCCGCATCCGCATCCGCATCCGCACTTCTCCAAAATTCAACATCCGCATCCGCAAATTGGAAAATATGACATCCGATCCATCACTAATATATATATATGGTCTTATTATGTCTACTCTAGGCGATTTTCTTATAGCCAATTTTTCGTTGGCGTCTTTTATTATTTTGCAGCACGTGGCAATTTTTTTTATGGCCAATTTTTATTTTTATTTTGCAAATTTTGTTGCAATAAACTTATTTTAATATATATATATATATATATTATATATATATATATATATATATATATATATATATATATATATATATATATATATATATATATATATATATATATATATATATATATATATATATATATATATATATATATATATATATATGCTGGGCGTTTAGGCCTACATTTACTTTTTAAATCAAGGTTAGGTTAAGTCGAACTAATTAGTTAGGAAAAAAAATGAAGGGAAAGACATGAACCATGTATGAGAATTATAAAATATACTCTCGTTAAATTGGCTGGCAACATTTCAGGACTTTTAGCTACTTTTTCGATTTTTAAAACTCGATAACATATTTTCCTTTCGTTTCTCGGCTTTTTAAATATTTTTATCGTGTTTTTTTTTTGTTGTTGTTGTTGTTGTTGTTGTTCTACAAATAAAGTAATTTCGTTACAATCGGTTGGGGTAGATATAATTAATAAGATCATATATATATATATATATATATATATATATATATATATATATATATATATATATATA
>SEYY01019888.1:17500-50000 GCA_009176605.1 Armadillidium nasatum
ATCAAAGAAGTGGCTTTCCAATAATTAAACAGGACTTACATTCTTATTTTAATATTTAAAACTTTAATATTGGTTTTATATATATATATATATATATATATATATATATATATATATATATATATATATATATATATATATATATATATATATATATATATATATATATATATATATATTTATATATATTTATATATATAATGAGATATCTTGTACAATTTATTCTTTTTTAGAATATATATATATATATATATATATATATATATATATATATATATATATATATATATATATATATATATATATATATATATTATATATATATATATATATATATATATATATATATATATATATAGAAAATATACTTTAGTGAATTGTTGAACGAAGGGAGAGAGATTAGTAATGGGGGTGAGGTAGAAAATGATGGGGAGGTAGTTAGCGAGGATGAGGAGAGAAATATTAGTAAAGAGGAAGTGGAAGTATCAGTGAGAAAGGTAAAGGAAGAAAACGGCAGGAATGGATGGTATATATGGAGAGATGATAAAAGAGGGACCTACAGAGTTGATTGACTGGGTGGTGAGATTGTTTAATGTGTGTTGGAGAGAAGGAAGAGTGCCTCGGGAGTGACAGGACTCTTGCACTGTACCCATATACAAAGGAAAAGGTGATAAGATGGTTTGTAAAAATTATAGGGAGATCAGTCTGCTGAGCGTGATAGGAAAGATTTATGGGAAGGTATTAGTAATGAGAATTAATGAATTGACAAGTGAAGGAATGGGTAAGGAACAAGGGCGTTTTAGGGAAGGTAGGAGATGTGTGAACCAGGTATTCACACTGAGATTGAGTACAGAGAAATTGCGTGAAAACAACAAAATGGGGTATGTATGTATGTTTTCTGGATCTGGAAAAAGCATACGATAGGGAAATAGGAGAAAGTTGTTCGAAATATTAATGGAAGGTGGGTTGAAAGGGAAATTAATGAAGAGGATCAAAGCTTTTTATGCGAATTTTAGATCAAGAGTGAGGGTGAAGAGGGAACTTTCGGGTTGGTTTAGCATAGGAGTGGGATTGAGAAATGGGTGTGTAATTTCGCCCTGGTTATTTGATCTAGTGATGGATGGTGTAGTTAAGGAAATGGAGAGAGAAGGGAAGGGTATTAGGTTGAGAAATATGTAGGGTGAATGGGATGTGAATATTTTACTTTATGCAGATGATGCGGTGTTAGTGGCAGAATCTGGAGAAAAGTTGAAAATACTTTAGAGTTTGAGGGGAAATTTGCAAACATGAGATTGAAAATCAAGTTATGAGGATTGGAGGTTGGGATGAAGAGATGTGGAGAGAGGAATGGGGGGAAGGAAACTTGAGGGGATTGATGAATTTAAATATCTAGGAATGTTAGTGGAAGGTAAGGGTGGGACGAAAAAAGACATAAAGAATAGAGTGGTAGAGGGAATGAAAGTGTTGGGGGGGGGGTCTAAGAGAAGTTTGGAAGAAAGGAAAAATTTCGAAAGAAACAAGTATAAGAATGTTTGAATGTATGTGTTTACCTTCTGTATTGAATGGGTGTGAAACATGGATGATAAGTGCTCGGGCGAGGAAAAATTTGAATGTCTTTGTGATGAAAGTTTTGAGAGCGTTATGTAAATTGAGAAGGATTGATGGGATTAGAAATGAAAGAATAAGGGAGATGTGTAAATGGAAGAGAGGTGTAGTTGATAGAGCGGAGGAGGGTATGCTAAAATGGTTTGGATATATGTGTATAGAATGAATGAGGACAGAATGGTGGGCAAGGTGCTTAGATCCGAGGTGGATGGGGGTAGGGGAAGTCCAAAGTGGAGATGGATGGATGGAGTGAGAGAGATTTTGGGTGGAATGAATTTGAGTTTAGAAGAGGGTAGAAGACTTGCGGAGGACAGAGTGAGATAGAGGGCGGTGGTGAATGGGGTTGAAAGGTAAGAATAGGTATGTTTGAAAGGGAATTGTGGCGGGCACCACCCCACGAAAGTGGGAAAGGTGATAGTGATATATATATATAAATAAATATATATATATATATATATATATATATATATATATATATATATATATATATATATATATATATATATATATATATATATATATATATATATATATATATATATATGTAGAATAACGGCTTAAAAATTTGAAAAGTCTATCGCAGCTGATCAAAGGGGCGCATTCGATATTTTTTTGTACATAAAATACATATTAGTTGATTGGTTATTTTTTACTTTTATTTTTTATTTATTATTTTTTTTTTTTTGCACCTGGAGGAGTGGTTGCATTCGACTGCGCAAAAATGCCTCATGAAGTAGTTCAAAAACTAGCCGTAAGACTATTTCCTGGAATATATATATATATATATATATATATATATATATATATATATATATATATATATATATATATATATATATATATATATATATATATATATATATATATATATATATATATATATATATATATATATATATATATATATATATTATATATGCTATGGAAGCATTTTAACAACTGACTCTCGCTATTGATTTGTTATGAAGGAAAAGAATTATATATATATATATATATATATATATATATATATATATATATATATATATATATATATATATATATATATATATATATATATATATATATATATATATATATATATATATATATATATATATATATATATATTTTTTTTTTTTTTTTTTTTTTTTTTTTTTTTTTTTTTTTTTTTTTTTTATTTATTTTGTAATAAATTTTTAATTTATTTGCACAATTAATATTTATTAATTTATTAATATCTTATTTCAATTTTCGTTTGAATAAAAATATTTTATTTTTTATTATTTTTTTTATCAAAAAGAATTTTTGGAACAATGCGTCATTTCTTTTAAACAATCGAAAATATCGCCGATAGAGTTGCTGGTGTTTGCTATTGTTATTTTATTTTTTATTTATTTATAGTTTTTATTCTATATATATATATATATATATATATATATATATATATATATATATATATATATATATATATATATATATATATATATATATATATATATATATATATATATATATATATATATTATTTATCGGTTTATAGTTGCCAGTTTATCATTATTGTAATATTTTTATTATTATTTCTGTAAACCGAAATTTTAATCAGTTGTCAAATTCTGGTGTCTTTTAGTAGAATATTTAACTTCTTTTTTTGGGGGGGTGGGGGAGAAATTTAATTAAAAATTAAGCAATATATACTTGTACAAAGGTTTCCAACCTTAGTATATATATATATATATATATATATATATATATATATATATATATATATATATATATATATATATATATATATATATATATATATATATATATATATATATATATATATATATATATATACTAGAGATGTAATTTCTGCTCTTTCTGATCTTACACTAAGAAGGCGTACGGTCCTGACGGTATTCCTCCTGTGGTTTTCTAAACTTGTGCTTCCGAGCTTGCACCCAGCTTTGGTTAACTATTTCGTCTATGTCTTTCTACTTCGACCTTCCCTTCTTGCTAGAAACGTGCGCTCATTCAGTCTGTGCCGAAGAGAGGGGACCCATCTCAATCCTCTAACTTCCGTCCAATTTCTTTAACCTTCGTTCTTTCTAAAGTTTTCGAATCTATCCTTAACAGGAAGATTTGTAAACATCTCAATTCTTCTAATCTTATCTCTGATCGCCAGTATGGTTTTCGTAATGAACACTCTGCTGGTGATCTTCTCTCCTTTCTTTCTGACTCTTGGTCCTCCGCTCTTCGGTATTTCGATGAATCTTTCACTGTCGCGATAGACATATCGAAAGCCTACGATAAACTATGGCACAAAGCTTTGATTTTCAAACTTGCCTCTTTCGGAATCTATGCTTCGCTCTTCTATAGCAGCTCTTGTAGACCGCCACCATTCTTCCTTTAAATCAATTAATAGTGGTGTTCCTCAGGGATCTGTCCTATCCCCAACACTTTTTCTGATTTTCATTAATGACCTTCACTCTATTACTTCATCAACTATCCACTACTATGCTCTTCATTACTCCTTTCACTTTGGAAGACTCCTCTCCCTAGAGCAATTAATTGACGCAAGATGATGGTCTTGAAGCAACTAACCTCTGATCTTTCTCATATTTCAAATTGGGGCAGAGAAAACATGGGCGTTTTCAATGCCTCAAAAACTCAGTTCCTCCATCTCTCTACTAGACACAACCTTCCACACAACCTTCCACACAACTCAAACCTTCATCTGTCCTTAATATTATATGTGTTTCTTTTTCTCGTGATCTTTCTTATTATATATATATATATATATATATATATATATATATATATATATATATATATATATATATATATATATATATATATATATATATATATATATATATATATATATATATATATATATATATATATATATATATATATATATATATATATATATTGAGCTTTATTCTTTTTCTTTCTCTCATAATTTTTTTTAAGACATTAATCTTCCTTCATATTTTTATGATAGTTATATTAAGCATCATCATTGTAAATTTTACATATATAATATTTAATACATTATATATATTATAATAATATAAAGAGTAAACTTACATTATGAAGTAAAAAATGTGCGATTTTGACATTGCAGTTTACTTGCTAATATTTCACAGTTGGGTGAATGGGCGTCGTCGGCTTCCAAGCTAGGGGGGGGGGGTTGTTGGGCGGCAGCTTAAAATTTCATAGAACTCACAGGGAAAGAAGCAGACACATTAAACTAGAAATATTTTCTAGAAATTTGGATAAGGAAATAATTAATATTTAATTAATTTTTATTTTAATATTACCTATAGAATATCAAATACAATTTGAAATGATGAAAAATTCACAGTATGGAACAGTTGCAAATAATTGATATTATTAAAAAAGTAATTTTCTTAGGTTTATTTCAAATTTATCAACTACTTTTTGAAAAAATTAAGTCATAATTGTCAGACACAAAATTTTCTGTTTACACTCATCATAGGTAGCCCGTTTAACCTGTCCTCTCCTATAGTGCTTCGTAGCCAAGTCTTGATCCTTCTCAGAGTACGGAAAAAGCACTCTACTGTACTGGTGGTACATGGCTGGGCGAAAAATATCAGGCAGAGCCTTTTTCGTTACCGGGTAGAAAGGTTCAGTCCCCTTTAAGACTTGGGAAACGACAAGATCTTTTAATTCTTCGCTACTCAGTTTCTTTTCTTTCCAAATTTTGTACCAAAGTTCAGGCTCTGCTTCTAGGACATCAAAATGGTAAAAGCTGTAAAATGAAGCTGCCTTTTCCTTTAATTCATCTATTGTCATGAGATACGTGTGGGAAAGGATGTAAATATGTTAATGCAAAGGTAGGTGTATTTCAGTAGAAAACCGTAATTTTAAAGAAGAGGTTATATAGAATCCAGATACGGAATTATTAAGGATCTTCTCCAGAACTAAGTGAGATTTGTTGCTGGATGGTTGCTAAGGTGCTGCTGCCTACCGACAATTCGTGATATATTCAGATCTAGTCCCAGTTGCTCGGCGATTTGATTAGCTTCATTTAACACTTCACCGATGATTTTGTCTTCATCTTTACGACTGTCCCTAACCATTCCACAATGCGTCGAATGTGCTGCTAGGTTTTGACGATAGTAGCGACTTCGACAGATGCCAGATTTAGCTACTTTAAAAATCTGGCAACCTAAGCCAAAACGGGATTTTGATTTGCAATGCAAATCACTCCGCTCAAATTGACCTCACGCTCTTTCCTGACACCATTTTGGGGGGTTCAACCCATTGAAATTGGCCTCAAGTCTGGGGAAGGGGCCCCAGCGGGTCCCCGTGAACCCCCCAAAAATGGTATCAGGAAGTTGCCTGAGTTTGCAAAATCGCTGCGTTCATCTCACTTTCTTTCCTGACCATTTTCTTTGCGGTTCAGTCCGTCTGAAATTGGCTCGAAATTGGGGGTCCGGGGGCCTGCACGGGTCCGTGAACCGACAAAGAAAATGTCAGGAAGGTCCCTGAGAATGCAGAAAAACCGTTAGGGACAGGTTGCCAGATTTTTGAAAAGTAGCTAAATCTGGCATCTGTCGAAGTCGACCCCCTTACTACTGACGATATCCAAGATCTTGGATTGGAGAGCATTCGCAAGTGTCTCTAACACCGTAGAATACCGCAGCCATGATGAATGACGACTTACCTGCCGCTGAATTCACCTGAAAGGCACTTTTCCTTGTGGCGGCATTTCTTTTAATGGAAAGGGTTTCTAACTCTTGTATTATTCGTACAAAGTGCTCCTTAAACACACTGATATACTTGTGTTTTTCAGACCATCTGGTCTGTCATAGGGTTGGGATGTTTGGCATTAATTTTCTTTTCAAGGCCAATTCTCGGAAAATGCAGTAAAGTCCTTTATAGTTTCCACAGTATTGTAGATTTTAGGTATTGTGTTCAGATCATTTACTACCAGACTTAGTTTGTGTGAAGAGAATTGAAAGAACAATGCTTTTTATATTTTTCCCGCAATATTGCTTGGACTTCACATTCTTTGTCAGACATCGTAGAAGAGCCATTGAAACCCTAGCCCACGCATTTCTCGGGATTCTGTTCTTCGTTCGTGACAAAATCGTTAATGGCTTTCGCAATGGCTTTTTGCATCAAGGGCTTCCGGTTCTACAAAAGCCAAAAATCCCTCTGGTTTTATCAGTCTTTTTGTCAAAATACTGCAACCCTGCTTATCAGCGGTTTCATCTGCTAGTAAGCTATACGCTCACGCTTCCTAGACCCGTATTAACGATGCTTTCCTGTATAGTAGTACCACATAAATTCTCATTCTGAATCTGAACTGATTGGTGGGTGTCATTTTTCTTATGTTCTAAATGTTTTTTTCAATGTCTCCTGCATCTATTCGTAAACGTTACAAATCTTTTCAGTTCTCTTTCGTCATGATGCTTACCCCGAAGCGATAAATCGTGCGTACCAGAAAATGCCACATGAAATTATTGAAGATAATACCTTTTTTCCTATGGTTTTCTTAGAAAATTGGTTAATTTGAATGTCTACCTGCACTTCCTGTAGGAACAACCTTGCAGTTTCAACAGCAATTTTATGCCGCTCTGTATTTGTATGTCCCTTACAAACAACATGAACATCTTTATATTTAGCGAAAGGTAATATTAAAGAGCCCAGGACCTCTCTGACCCAACATTTATTGGTGGAAATAAAATACAAAACTTGTAAAATGCTCCCTTTAGGCGCTTGGAGTATGCCAGCCAGGAGAATGTCTCCAACCATTGATGATTGAATTTCTCTTTAAGAGGGTAGCATTATCCAAAAAATTACAGGTCTTCGGTGGAATCCTACAGTCTTTCAGTAACTGTTTCTTTTTCTCAGTCGAAATCATAGATGACTGTCCAACGTATCTACCAATGTCATTTTCATGACTGTTATCCACTGAAACGCCAGCTCCGAAATCTGGTCCCATATCTTAACTCGTCGAGGAGTTGGGTCCTTCATCATGCGAAGTATGCATCAGTATTATTATTAAAATTCGACCTAATAGATGCAAGCCAAGTCAAATATAGATAGATCAAGTAAGGTATTTATTTCGTTATTTCAAGCAAGCTAAGTAGGGTTAGGTTTACAGCAAGGAAAAGGCTTTATAAGCCCTCACTAAGAGTAATTTAATAGCTTCTAGGGGAGCAGCTTCCCCCACACCCCCTGACGACGCCCATGGTTGGGTGTGTAATAGGATAATCCCAATCCTAAAAAATCATCAAGGGTATCCCTGTAAATCTAGATTTGATTTTACTAACGTTCATATTGGAAAATAAAGATTCGCACAAATTTATGGAACCAAAAGAAGATTTTGAATTTTGTAAACTCCTTTAATCAAAAGACTTAACCTTTTATGGTCAACTAGATTTTAAATTTTCATATGATGTCACTTTGAAAATCCAAAATCTCTTCTTCGATGTTTGATGTTTCTTCCAAAGAAGTGGATTTAGCAATTTCAGTAATGTGTATTTGTGTAGTAAAAGGGGTTTACAAAACATGTAGCCACAGGTTCTGTAATAGAAAATTGCTGGAATCTACTTTCAAATTGTTCCAAAACTATTTTCGGTAATCAATTTTTTCATCCTTGGAAAGTGTTTATATATTTATAAATGATGTGCATTTTTATCATACATAATATATATGGCTCCGGCAAACCCCGGCAAAAAATCGGAAAACCAGGGTTTGCCTGACGGGGTTAAAACGGCAAATTATACTTATTAATAGTGGATTAAATCAAACAAAATATAAGAAAATAAAGATTTTTTTTCTTGTTTTCAGTATTTTCTTTTTCTTTTCTGTTTGTTTTGACCGCTCCTTTTCTGCTAGTGAATTATGATTTTTGATGCCCCCATAAAGATTTGGTTGAAAGTTTTTTACTTCGGAACCAGGAGATCCTCTTCTAATTTCCTGACTGCAGATGTTACATTTAGCTATTTCGAGCCTATCCTGAAACATTGTAAAGTACTCCAATACTGCTGAAGCTGATCTTTTAACCATAGTGACAAAATAATAATTTTGAAATACTGTAGCTAAATCGTACAAGTTTGATACACAGCAATAAAATAACAATGATAATGTATAAATAAAGGTTATATTGATAATTTAAAATCTTACATTTTTCAAACTTTAACTTAGGATCTTACCTAAGTAAACCTGTTGAATTACTATTGTGAATCAGGGAAAAAAATTTCAAAAATATTTTGTACTTTATTTAAACTTTTATAATACAAAATCTATAATTTTCTGATTTTTTTTTTTTCGGAGAATATGCATAATAATCATTAATTTAAGTGAATGTTGGCTATTCTACACCTTCCTTATAATTACATAAATCTCAATTAAAATTATATCTAATTTTCTTAACCAAAATTTCAGTGCTTTTGATCTCTTTACAAATTTTAGGCAACCCTGGCCCCGGCAAAATTCCAGCCCCGGTCGGTCCCTAATAACATATATAATGTCCAATTAATTTAAAAGAAGAAAAAAAAATACAACATAATTCAGGTGCGCATGCGTAGAGGACACATGCAAATAGCTTCGCGGATGTGGAAACAGGGTTGGAAACCCATGCTCTAGTAAAAGCGAGAGCCAACTCTAAATGCATGGCAGGCTTAGTTACAGGGTCCCTCGCTGGATGATAAACGTCTCCCCGTCCTTGATAATTTGATTTCCCTGCCAAACGTAAGATGTGACTGTCGAAATTTATTATAAAAGTAATTTCCTATTGAATTATATATATAATATATATATATATATATATATATATATATATATATATATATATATATATATATATATATATATATATATATATATATATATATATATATATATATATATGGCTAGACTGCACTTTGGTCCCCTTTTAATATTTAAAAAACTACTAAACGTACTTTAAAAAAGATACCATTTTTGGAATCCTTGAAGAATTTTGATAAGGAAAAATTGGGAATTAAAAAAAAAAAACAAATATTAATTTTAATAACAACGTAATTTATAGTATTTTAATGCGATGGACGACATCGTACGTCTGGCAGCGTCTTTTTATGAGTCAAATTCAGAGAATTTGCAGTAGGATAAATTTGCATAGAAAATTGTAAAAACAAAATGTTAAATATATATAGGTATATATTTGGTGTAATATGGCAGTAGGCTACGATCCTACGGCAACATACCAGCTATCAGATACGCAACTATCCCACGGCAATCTTCGGTCGTCAGGTTAAATAAGTCGAACTGGGTTCGTTTAAAAAAATTAAAAATAATAATAATAACGATAATGACAGATTTTTCCTTAATTATCGTACAAAACGGAATTTTTTTTTTTTTTTAACTTTTCACATCTTTTATTATTTTCTTTATCAAAATTCTTCAAGGATTCCAAATTGTTATCCTTTTTAACGTACGTTTAATAGTTTTTGAGATATTTAAGGGGACCAAAGTGCAGTCTGACATATATATATATATATATATATATATATATATATATATATATATATATATATATATATATATATATATATATATATATATATATATATATATATATATATATATATATATTATATATATATATCTTTTTTTTTTTTCGTTCTCAAATTCTAAGAAAAATTGAAAAGAATTTAAATTCTTTTCCAAACGTATAATTAAATTATTTTCTCCTGTTTTGAATACATAAATATCATTCCTTTCCATACATAACTATTATCGTATTAGGAATAGATCTTAATATAGAATCATATAACTATTATTATCATTATTTTTACAGTAACTTACGAAGAGGTTCAGATTTAGGCTAAAGTGTCCATCCGTCACGATTTTTTTTTTTTTTTTTTTGGGGGGGGGGGTAAATCGGGGCGAATAATAGTATTTTATTCAACTTTTGTTCAAATTAGATACCAAAAGCGTATTTTTTTTTTTTTTTTTTTTTTTTTTTTTGTGTAGAATGTCCTTCAGTAATAAACCATATGACTTGTTTTTGAAAACAACAATCGTATTTCATCTTTATATAAAAAATCACCCTTCTTTATACATCCCTTAAAACCCTTACGAGCAGGGTATTAGGGTTGGGGTGGGGGGTGGGGGAATGTTCAGAAGCTTCCCGATTTTTGGTCAGAAAAATATGGTCACCTTAATTTAGGCCTAAATATAGAATACAAAAATTATTATATATATATATATATATATATATATATATATATATATATATATATATATATATATATATATATATTATATATATATATATATATATATATATATATATATATATATATATATATATATATATATATATATATATATATATATATATTATATATATATATATATATATATATATATATATATATATATATTATATATAATATATATATATATATATATATATATATAATATATATATATATATATATATATATATATATATATAATATATATATATATATATATATATATATATATATATATATATATATATAATATATATATATATATATATATATATATATATATATATATATATATATATATATATATATATATATATATATATATATATATATATATATATATATATATATATATATATATATTATATATAATATATATATATATATATATAATATATATATATATTATTATTATATATATATATTTTATTATATATATATATATATATATATATATATATATATATATATATATATATATATATATATATATATAATATACTATATTATATATATATATATATAATATATATATATATATATATTAGAGTTGGACCGGATAGTAATTTTTTACTATCCGAGGATGCGGATGCGGTTGCGGAGGCGGATAGTTTAATTTTTAAGAGTTTTTGCCATAGATTCTTGGAATTTTAAATATAATAGCCAGAATCTTTGTTACCAGGGTGTGGGACGAGGACCCAACTCTTGAACACCCCACCAACCTCTTTCCCCAACTTTCACCCATTTGGAAAAAGGTTATATATATATATATATATATATATATATATATATATATATATATAATATATATATATATATATAGGAACCGACCGGGGCCCCGGCCCGGCCAACCCCGGCCCCGGCCCCGGCTAAAAATCAGGGAAAACCGGGGTTGCCGGCCGGGGTTAAAATGGCAAATTATACAAAACAAAATTTTTCTTTTTTTTTATTTTCAGCCGATTCTGCTGAAACTTTCAGTGTATATAGATTTTTTACCGGTAAGAAAGTCCATTTCTAGCGTTTTTTCCGAGTCTATTACGGTTAAAAAAAATTTTTTTTTTTTTGTGGAAATTTTACCCTTTTTCAATTGAATGGCGGTGCCAAACCACTTTTTATAATGAGCTGAAAGTTGGACTATTTATTCAAAATTATATGGGCTACAAAAAGCCTCTAATAGACTTTTGTTTCCCAGAGTTATAGAAAAAATGTTATAAGCCAAAAACTGACCAACTATAGAAAAAAAATTTTTTTGAACTAAAAAAATCACCTTTTCAGACAAAATCTTTTTTTTAAAAATACAACTATAACATTTCCTATTTTTGGTGTGTATAGAGGAGGGGTGGGGCTACAAATTCCTCTATGTACTTTATTCGATGAGATTCGTTGGTTTTGAGATATAGCCTTCAAAAAGGTCCATTTTTGGCCAAATTTCAAAAATTCCCAAAGTTTGAGAGGCTATATCTCGCTTCAAACAAAGGCATTTAAAAATGCACTAAATAAAATTGTTGCCCTTTCCTCTTCTAAACAATATTCACAAATAAAAAAAAATAGTAGGTAGCATTTTTTTTTTTAAATAATTTTTTCCTCCAGAAGGGTACGATTTTTGCAAAAAAAAATTTCTAGACGTGATATTAAAAATCTATTCCCACCAATGCAAGAAATTGGGGCAAAGGTATTCAGTTAAATTTTCAGCTCATGTGGACCAGTGGTTTGACCCAGTTATTCATTTTTTTCAAACTTTGGGTCCAAATAAGTTTCAAACCGTTATAGACTCAAAAAAATGCTCGAAATCAACTCAGAACTTCGTGAAAAATTCACATATTTTGAAAATTTCAGCTCAATCATTCAAATAATAAAAAAAATTTCAAACAAAATAAAGAAAATTAAGATTTTTTTTCCTTTTCTGTTTCTTTTGACCGCTCCTTTTCTGCTAGTGAATGTTCATCTTTGTGTTTTGATTTTAGATACTCCAAAAAGATTTGGTTGAAATTTTTTTTTTACTTGTAGCACCCGGAGGTTCTCTTCTAATTTTCTGACTGCAGATGTTACATTTAGCTATTTCGAGCCTATCCTGAAACATTGTAAAGTATTCAAATACTGCAGAAGCTGATCTTTTAGCCATATTGACTGAAAGTATAAACAAAATAATAATTTTTAAATAATGCAGCTAAATGATACAAGTTTGATACATAGCAATAAAATAACAATGATATGTATAAATACAGGTTAAATTGATAATTTTATATCTTACATTTTTTCAAACTTTAACCTTAGGGTCTTACCTAAGTAAACGTGTTGAAATCACTATTATTAATTAGAATAAATTTTTTTTTTAATTTTTGTACTTTTTTTTAAACTTTAAATATACAAACTGTAATTTTTGATTTTTTTTTGAGAAAATGCATGTAATCATTAATTTAAGTGAATGTTGACTATTCTACTCCTTCCTTACAATTAAATAAACCTTAAATTTATATCTAATTTTCTTAACCTAAAATTTCAGTGCTTTTGACCTCTTTACAAATTTAGGAAAACCCCGGCCAAACCCCGGCCCCGGCCAAATTTGGGTGACCCCGGCCCGGCCCCGGCCCCGGCCAAATTCCAGCCCCGGTCGGTTCTATATATATATATATATATATATATATATATATATATATATATATATATATATATATATATATATATATATATATATATATATATATATATATATATATATATATATATATATATATATATATATATATATCCAGTAATTCAATATTACCTTCACACTTCACAGTTTCACATATTCCATTTGAAGTTAATAATTGGTAAGTTATTTTTTAGAAATAAAAGCTTTTGGGCTCTTTCAGGTGAAAGTTTGTTCGCTTTTCGTCGTAAATGAGACCTGCTCCACTGAAAAGACGCTCACTAGCAACACTAGTTGAAGGACATGCTAAATAAGTCCTTGCCAGCTCAGCAAGAAAAGGGAAACTTTTGCAATAATCTCTCCACCAAACCAGTTGGTCTTTATCTGCCTCCAAACGTGGGAGTTTCAGATAATTTTCAATAATCGATATTGTATCCTTTGACACTTCTGACTGTGATTCTTCATCTCTGCTGGAAGCAAAAGATCTTTCATTGATTTAGCAATGCTTAAGCTAACAGATTTTGCTTCATTTGTATCTGAGAGCTTTTGCTTTTTCTTGAAAAGGCGTTATTTTAGCTGTTTCTATCATCTCATCGCATAAGCATCCTAATTTGATTTTAACATTCTGAGAAACAAGTGGTTTAAAAATTTTGTTTTGTACCTAGGATCTAAAAAGGTTGCAATTGTATAAGCATCATCATTTTCCAGGTTTTCAAATCTGTCGTTCATCTCCTTCATTAATGTTTCAGTCATCCTTGAAACTCCCTTAGACTTAATAACATTTGTTAACACAACTTTCAATGTTGAAACAAGTGGTATCACATCTGACAAACATGATTCAGCTGAACTTATAGTCTTTGTTAATTCTTCAAAAGGCTTAAGGATATTAATACAATTATTTAAAATGTCATTTTCGTCAGGTGTTAGAGGCTTTATTTTTGTGCTGCTTGAAGCATAAAGGCAAATGGCCTCATTAATTTCGCTCATCCTCTCAAGTATATGCAAACTACTATTCCAGCGTGTTTGAATATCTTGCATGACAGAAAGTGGACGAACATTTAATCTTGTTTGTATTTTCTTCAGCTCATTTTGGGCTACAACGGAGTGATTGAAATGCATAGCAATTAGCCTACATTTGGTTATTAAATCGGATACACATTTTTGACTCATAATGGAATTTTTAACTACTATCTGAGTTTGGTGTGCAAAGCAATCTACATTTTTCACTCTTGCCAGAGAAAGTGCCTTTTTTATATTTTTTTTACCATCCGCGAATGCGGATGCGGTTGCGGATATTTGAAAAATGATGCGGATATCCGCAGTGCATGCGGATATCTGGTCCACCTTAATATATATAATATATATATATATATATATATATATATATATATATATATATATATATATATATATATATATATATATATATATATATATATATATATATATATATATATATCACCACTACTCACGGGCAAAGCCCTATTCAAGGACGGGGTGCTAAACCAATAGAAGAGATAAAACAGCTCACAAGCGCAAATTTCGCAGGTGAGCACAGACGTGGGCCTTAAAGGAATGGAGATTAAATACAGCAGGAAACACAGAGGATGGGAGAGAATTCCACAAAACAGAGGTGGCTGGAAAGGAGGAGGCACCACAGCGAACAAGCCTGGAAGTTGCCTATGTCTACACAAAATTTATGTGCAGACAATGCACCCCTTGTGCTACGAGGACGCCGTAAAGGTGGAAGTATGCGAGTGGTCAGTTCCCTCGAGCATTTGCCGCTGTAGTACCTGTAGAAAAGTGAAAGGGCACCAACGTCACGTCGCATAGATAAAGGGTCAAGTGAATTTGTAAGAGCAGAACAGTTTATGTCTTTTATTAGCCTTTGACTAATATATAAATATCCTTATATATATATATATATATATATATATATATATATATATATATATATATATATATATATATATATATATATATATATATATATATATATATATATATATATATATATATATATATATATAATATATGCATTTGGCATTTGTAGGTCAGGTGAATATATAAATGTATATAAATAATTTTATTTTTTACAGATAGTACTGGCATAGTCGACTTGAATAATATCAAAGTCACTGGCTGTACACCCCAGAGACGGTACTGCATTTTCAAGAAGGGCGAATATGCTGAATTGGAATTGCCTTTCACACCCAGTAAGTAGCTTATTATTTTAATCTGTAGTTGGTGGTAGGAAAAGCATTTTTTATTTCTTTTGGTAAAAATTTTTTTCACCAAATGTTGGTTTTTATCTCGTTGAAGGTGTTGATCAGGTCCATTACACCCTTATAAGGTAAATAAGAGATTATACTAGGTCTGTTTCTTATTTGCGTTTCGTAGGTGGATTTGACCTTTCATTTAGGAATGGTCAGATCCGTTTTAATGTGATCGGGAGAAGTCTATGAACCAGAAATTCTACCGCATCATTTTTCTTAGCTTATTTCAGCGTGGATTCAAAATTTTTCCTACGTGAGTGGATATATCAGCCTCACCTATTTCATATTGTGATTGTGCACTTATCATTGTTGTATATAACAAGCAGATTTATTTATTCATTTGGCCCTCACTGCATAGACTTTGCACGTTCCATTTGTGCCACACAAATCTCAACTGTACATCTCCAGCTGTTTTCCTTCCTGCCTTCATTCCTTTACTTCAAAATAAATGTTCAATTGTTTGGTGGTAGTGTTAAATCCTACCTTTCTAGATAGTGGTCAAAAATAAGGATACTCTCTATACAACTACCAAAATATTTTAAAAATAAACTCCAAGTTTCAAATTAATTAGTTGGTGATATTAGATAGATAAACACGATAGATACCATTGGGAAGGACGTTCTTCCTAGTGTTATATTTGTATCAAATCTTAAAAATTATTTTAATTGATTTTTTTTTGGCATTTGTGTAAAAAGTTCTATAATGAACCCCAATTAAGCACTTTTTCTTTCCTTGAAATGTTAATTTCCTTTTCGTAAGAGAAATGGAGCGGCAAAAGACCCAGATATGGACGGGCCTGGCAATAGGACATAAAACAGGGAGTAGCTTAGATTGAACAGAGAATTAAAAGCCGTTATATTCTTCGGGGAAACCAAATGCCCAAAAGATTCTGTAATTAGACAGCCAACACCTTAAACAGGATTCAGCCTTCTGATGTATTGTTACTGGAAAACCATTCCGTTCTTTGATATTTTGTTGATTTAAGATCTTTCCGAAGGAGTTTGGCTTATACTACTACTTCTAGGAATTTTCAAGAAGTAATATTATAACTGTTTACGATATTTGATAATGTGTGAATGTTTTGCATTATGATAATTATCTGGATATTTTTTATAAAGTTTTTCCTATATTTTCTTAAGTCGTTTTTCCAAAATTAATATATATATATATATATATATATATATATATATATATATATATATATATATATATATATATATATATATATATATATATATATATATATATATATATATATATATATCCAGTTACCACTCCTACCTGACTTACCATTTTCCGGATTACTGTTTGATTCTGCCGATTATATCTTAATTTTGTTTGCCATCTTATCCGGTCGTTCCTTGCTTGAAGTCTTTCCTAGCATACGTCCTTATATTTCTCTATAAACAAAGCTAAAATTTACCCATAATTCTCAATGCTATCCTTTCACCCATTGGATTTCATTTGCATATCAGTTTTATCTCTTTGTATTCCTCGGCTTGTTGACCAATTTTTTGGGGAGAATTTTCCTTTATTGGACCATTACTTGTTTTTGGCAAAGTTCACTTTTAATCCTACTATGACTCTAACTCTACTGTCATTCTTTGTATTTACTCAGAATCTGATGTGAACAACTATATTCAGTATATTAAATTTAGGATATCTTACATTAGTTTATACTAATATGTTCCCTATCTAATTTACCGAATATTCTTCAAAATTAACTTATGTCCATCTCTTAAGATTTCCCCCTCCTACGGTATTAACAAAGCTTTTTTTTTATTGCAGGAAATCCAGTTCAAAAATTGACAGGCTTACGTTAAGCGGCATTATTACTCATATTCCAATCCCTTTCCCTTTACCAAACAACAATGCATGCCTCAACTCAGGTTTGACCTGCCCACTATCTCCAGAAACAGAAGTTACATACAAAGCAAAACTAGCTGTTGAGAAGCGGTATCCAGCGGTAAGTTACTCCATTTTGTTTTAAACTTTATCATGTTTTTTAATTTACAAACATAAAAAAATGTGTACGTTATAGTATCGTGTTAAGTCTTACACGAACATAATTTTTGGGCTAAAATTGATGCAAATGAATATGTTAGGAAATAAGGAATCTAGATTTAAAATTACAAGAAAAGATTTGGTTTCAAATTATTTTGATATGGGAGAAGGATCGAATCTATTCTCAAATAGGGCAAATGGTAATTGAAACTAAAAATATTTTGGTTAACCTGTTAAAAAAAAAAAAAAAAAAAAAAACTTTGATTTAAATAAGTTTTAATAAAACCTGTGTGTGTTTTAATTTTGTTTTTTCAATATTGACGATTCGAATTCAGTGACTGGTAAAAATTAGTCCATATCAAAATACTTTGTGGACATTCGATTAAAAGTTATATGGAGAAAATTAACTAAAAATTCACTACAGATTTCTTTTTAAAAAGGATTGTATACAATTTCACTTGAGTTATATATATATATATATATATATATATATATATATATATATATATATATATATATATATATATATATATATATATATATATATATATATATATATATATATATATATATATATATATATATATATATATATATATATATATATATATATATATATATATATATATATATATATATATATATATATTATGAAAACTTATGAAATGGGAGGAAAAATGAATGAAAAAGCATATGTTAGAATTCCGAATTGTAAAAAGTCGAGAGAGTCGATCGCTGTTGTTGTACAGCTCAATATTACTAAGGCTGTAACACCTTTTTCATATTTTGTATAGATTTTACCACTTAAAATTACAAATTATTTTTAAAAATATATATATATATGTATTTATATTCAGTTACAAAAACTGTAGCTTTTATTCATTAATTTAAGAAAGCTTTTGTATTTCTTTTTAGATTCGAGTGGATGTCAGATGGGAACTTCGCGACGAGAACGGTGATGATGTTGTTTGCATTCAAATCCCTGTCAAATTAGTTTAAGTCAAACTTTTTTTAATATTTTATTTATTAAGGATAAAAAAAATTATATACTTTGTACGGTAATTTTTTCTTAAAAAATAAATTTCATATAAAGTGGTACAATACACTCAAGTCCCATATGTATATATATTTATTTTAAACTGGTTTTTTGAACCTGTACAGCAGCTACCACGTCTAGGGTTTGGGGGGGGGGATAAATACTCCAGAATGTAAGGGATTGTGCTATATGCAGCTCGTGAAGAAAGGCGAATTTGAGCCAATTCGATCAGGATGAGGCTTATTGCACCTAGAGTTCTAACAGTTGAAGGGCTGTTAAAAATGTTAACAGATGGTGCTTCGCGATTTACATTAAACCAAAAAGGTGGTAAATAATGCGGTATAAAGGTGGGAGGACTGGCAGAGGGAGGAGCTATTTGTGACCAACTAAGGATAAGATTTTGGTGGCTTATGCAGAAGCATGAAAGAATGACTTCATGAGAGTAAATATGATGGCACGAAGATTTCACAAACTGGCTTATAGTTGTAAAGGTTCTCTCCTTGGTAATAAAATTTTCAATACTACTGCCTGCAGTTAAATGCCTCGACAGAACCAGAGTGCAGTCAGTTAATGGGAGACAACCTCAGGGTAAGGTTGCAGAGATATCTATAAATACGATTTCAGCCTTTCCCTACAAGGGTTTCGTAGGTCACAGTCTTTATTATTGTCTGGTGGTGAGTTTTTTTTTTTTTTTTTTTTGAACTGTAAGTTTAATTCATTATAGAAGGTTACTATTTACATAGTTCCATTTTTTAAAACTTAAATGATGGACAGTTCATGCTTAGAGTACCTTGATATTTTTACACTTAATTCTTATATCTCGAGTTGTCAAATAGAATAAGCTTGTATGGTTAAACTTTTGAGGGATCTAGATCATGTAATGTGTGAACAGACTGAAAAACTGGTTGAATACACGTAAGATCAGATCAAATTCTTGTAGATTTAAACTGGTGAATTTTGGTCGAGATGTCTGAACAGCTCTCTCTCTCTCTTTCTCGTCGGCGGCAAAGTTCGTATCACGAACTTATTCTTATTTCTTAAGGGCAAAACTGAGTTATCATTTGCTTGAACATTTCAATTAACATATTTGAGGAACGGTAAGGTTTTACGTTCCTATGACTCTTTCCAAGTCTTAGAGTAACTTCATTCATTTTGAGCGTAAAGGACGCATCATGCGAGAAAAGATCGACAGTGGTGAATAAAAGCTTTTAGTTGTTGTAAACTTTCAACAGAAATTGAAGAATTTAAGTTTCTAGCGCATTCCAGATTGGGGTCCTATAACTATTTCCTCGTTAGTTTCCTTCAACCTATCCGAATTCCAAGGCAAATTTCCGCATCAGCAATAGTTATATTAACGTAAAGGGTTCTCCATACATGGGTATACTCCAGAGAGTTCGGGAAGAAACACTGCTCAAGGCTAAACAAAATTGGTACGATTCTTCCACCATCCACATATTCTGACAACCTTTCCATATGGAACGGAGCCACCAACACTCACCTACCTCTCTGCAACAAAAAAAAAAATGTGCATATAAAACGACGTATGTAAAAAAAGTTTAACAAAAACAAAAGAATACATAAATAATAAATAACTATAATAAAATATACAATAAAATTGGCAAAAAAAAATAACTGATTAAATAAATATATAATGATAAAAATGGCATTAGTTAAGAGAAAAATTAAAAAAACTTACACAAGTATGATTGAACCTCCTCACAGATGACATACAAACACGGTATCTGGCTCCCCCATAACAGTAAGGTAAATTCAATCACAGGGATATATATATATATATATATATATATATATATATATATATATATATATATATATATATATATATATATATATATATATATATATATATATATATATATATATATATATATATATATATATATATATATATGACAATTCATGATTGGTCTCAATGGCAATGTATTCTCCTGGTCAACATTTTATGGCATGACAAAAAGAGAGAAAAAGAATCCTGAATATTTAAACCAAAATCTATTCCTATTATTATAAAGTGAACGTGGAACGACTAGAAAAAAATATAGGTCTATATAATAAGTATAAACTGAATAAGGAATTGGGTTTTTACTATTAGTTTGTGCACGCTATGTTATACTCATGTGACTTAATCCTGATGGCGCTTGCACTTATCCTAACATATATAAAAGTTGAAAAATATAAATTAGTAATTTTTCTTAACAGAATAATTTTATGAGAAAAAATTTCTCTTACAATCTACAAATGGCAAATTTAATACTAGGTTAAAAAAAAAAAGTTTTGTTAAATTAAAAATTTGACATAAAAATTGATCACTTATGTAATTTTAGTAAATGAAAATGAAAATACTTCGACCGGACACTTTAAAATTCGTCGTGAACATAATCAAAGTCATCATAATCATCATAATCGTCACCAGGCCATGGTCCGAAGTCTTTATCAGTAACACATGCTTGGAAGACTCCTTCCCCACTGAAAAGCAAATATTTTATATAACAACATAAGAATAGGGATCAGAACTTGAAGATGATGTTACTGTATAAAAGTTATTTATATATATAATTCAGTTAAGTATAATATATATCAACAAAATAAACTCACTGGCAAAAATAGTTCTCGAGAGAGACGGAATCACTCTTCCATAACCCGTAAACAGTTTTTTCATCTGGAGCTTCTGACAAAAGTTCATCACAAAAATCTTGCAATCTGAAAAAATCGATACAAAAAATCTGTACACAAAATTTTTTGATGTATATACAGGGGTTCAAAATTTCAGTGGATGTGATTGAAAGGCGCCACAAGACACGGAAATATTATCAGGAGGTTAAAATCAGACAATAGAAATTCTTCTATCGAAAAGAACCATTGTCCTTCTGCGGATAGTTAATAAAGATTTAGTAAGACATTATAATACATCACTTAAGAGTTTCTCTTGAGTAGATTATACGCATATGTGCAAAATTTATAAAGATAATCATGCTAGGGATTCTTCAAGCCAATGGTTTAACGTTGTAACTGGAATTGGTAAGTGAATTTTATTTTATTTTTTTAATTTATTTATTTATTTCAACAATCGTATTCTTATTTCGTATAGAGTCTATATGATATGGACCTTGCCCAAATGTGAAGGAGAATAGAAGATAATTTCCTGACTTGAACCAAACAAAACTGTGCAAAATAAATTAAGAAATTTAATGATGGTTTCGGGCAATTGCTCATCACCATCCTCCACCATTCGATTTCTACATTAAGAAAAGTGTCTCATTTCATTTAGCATGATTTGATTATTATTTTTAATAAGACTTTTTAAATATTTTTTTAACTTTCTATATATTTAATAATTAACCTTAAAATCCTTCCTAAAGTATATGTGCTAAAGGTAAGATGTTTAAAATACTGTTTCCACTGAATATATGTATTATATGAATAGATATAAAGGTAATGCACAATTTAAAAAAAAAAAAAAAAAAAAAAAAAAATTTATTTTGAAAAGAGCTCATTTCACTTGTATAATTATGGGGAAAAAATTATGCATCAACGGAGTCAAGTTTTAATGAACATAAGATAATGTTCTTAAAAGGATACTATTATCCATGAACTTTGAACCAAAGATACAAATATTTAAACCTTTTTCATCGTTTGTGGAAGCATAAAATGACTTGGCCAACCCTTTTTGAAGGAAAACCACAGAGGGTTTAACCTTTTCTCTTTGACGGTCAGAATGAAAAATATATTTTATCATTCTGAACAGTTTCCATTAAGTCTCGGTATTCACCTCTTCCACCCTCTCCCAAAAATATACTCTAAAATCCCAATAAATTCAAGGTTTTTAATCGTATCTGTACAATATTTGAGAATATATTTTATCATTAGTCAACGTAAGATCTTAATTAAACGGGCAAATTTTACACATTTTTTGGTCCTAATCCAGAAAATGTGGTCAAAACTTGTCCTATGGACTCTACAAACGAAATAAAGTTTTCATAATCTACATATTTACGGTATATTTAAAAAAAAATTATTCATTTTCCTCAAACCAGCCCGTTTTATGATTATATGACAATTTAATTATTTATTATATATATTTATATAATGATTATACGCTAGATATAATGCGAGGGGTGGGGGGTAGGAATGTCAAATTCACTAAATATTTTTTATATATCATTTATGTCTACGAGAAATAGAAACTGGTAAAAGCTGCTACAAGTTATTCATTAATTTGACTACGAGAGGCGCCGATCAGGAAATGTGAAACTCAGAGTCATACGAAATAATAATAATAATAATAAAAAAAACAACAACTACTACTTTGCAATTAGTAACTTCTACAAATGAGAACGCTATAATAAATGTGTGTAGGACAATCGTTCTCTTTTAAATTGGAAATTAGATCATCAATCCTTCTTGCTTATGCAGCACACATGAAGGAGTTGTATAAAGTGAAAATTGTTCTGACAACGATATGATATGAGTAGTTTTCTTGGCACATTTGTGAAGAATTAAAAGGGGCAGCTTTTATATTAGAAGTTTTAGCTTAATTAGAACAAAGTTTTGTTCATTCTTACCGTGAATGGAACAGTGGGTATTGGAAAAAACACTTCATCAAAACAGAAGTAGCCAAAGCGAAAATCCCAACACCTTGAAAGAAATATGTATTTTATAGTTTCTTGCGAACCCACATAAAATGTACCTTCCACCATTGAATATAAAATTTGGCTTGATGAAGAACAATGTCAAATGCAAAAAGGTTTTCTTTTTTAGACAGTCAGGTTTTTTAAAGTTAATAATTCATTCGGATATTTACTGGACCACACATAAAGGAAGAGGACTCATAATCGATTCAGATTTTGAGTAAGACCTGAATGAGTCTGAAGCAGTTGGATGAAATCATCCAAAAATTGCGAGCAACCTACCTGAAAATAAGCATACCAAAAACCACAAGGATTTAGTGACATTCTCGAAAACTATACATCCATGAGATGTATTATGCCAGAGAAACAAATATTTTAATTCATTTTAACAAAACCTGGGAATGTATGTAATCAATTGAGAATGCATTTTAAGAGAGCTCATCGATCGTACATAGCGTACAAAATATTGTACATTGTATAGGAAACTATCAATTAATAAAACTTTTAATTGGGCCTACTATAGATTTTTACTTAAGGCAAAAATTCTGTGAAAAACAACCTATACATATTTTCCTTTTGCAGGTAGTTAGAGTAAAACTTCAGCAAAGCCATATTTATGGTATAGGCAAATTATTCAAACAAGCGATCATGAATTACAGATGACAAATGACGAAGTTATTTAAAAATAAACAATCCGAAAAACAAAATTAATTAGGACTAGGTAGAAAATATGGATATGGAAAAGTTTTTCTAATATTATATAGGCCTAACAATCATAAATAATGGTTTAATATTTTTTTAATCGAAAATTATTTTATCACTGATTAAGAGAAAATATATAAAAATTCCCCCCCCCCCAAAAAAAAAAAAAAAAAAATTCCCTGTAAACATCCATTTTTGTCTCAAGGGTGGTAGCAGAGGACCCATACGTTGAAGAGGTATTAATAAAGTAGTTTTAATAAGAAAAGTTTACTCAGTAATCTATATAAAAGAAAAAAAAATTCACTTGTCATTTCATACATAATAATTTTAAGGATTGTAGTCAAAGTTTCTCTGCCGTTTATTATTATTATTATTATTATTATTATTATTATTATTATTATTATTCTTCAATTACATAATTTTAAAGTATTCATCAATGTAAAATAACATCAACAGGACATTTAGTTCAATTAAAATTTATATTTTTTTTATTTAGTATTTAATTTTTTTTTAAATAAGCTAAAAAAATTGGGGGTAGGGAGGTGGGGATAAAGTGACGTAAAAAATTGGGGGGATAAAAAAGTGAGGGAAGTTGTGGTTGAAACGAACCTTCTTTCCCAGATATGATCAAAGACAATTCTCCCTCTGGTTCCAAGCTCATCATTCTTGCTAATCAATCTTTGGACGCCATTGATTTTCATAACACCATACCTATAATAATAATAATAATAATAATAATAATAATAATAATAATAATAATAATAATAATAATAATAATAATAATAATAATAATGATAATAATAATAATAATAATAATAATATCAGAATTATATAAATATTATAAATATAAATAAATGTATATTATTTATATGAATCTGTTTAAATATTATATATATATATATATATATATATATATATATATATATATATATATATATATATATATATATATATATATATATATATATATATATATATATATATATATATATATATATATATATATATATATATATATATATATATATAATATATATATATATATATAAAAAAAAAAAAAAATAAAAAAAAGAAAAATAAGGAAAAATTATTTATTATTAAATAAAAAAAAATAAAATAAAACAAACACGTAATGCTGTTATTTTTCAGCATTGTCTCCCTCTAAGTCAGTTCACTTTTGAAGGTGGGGGGGGGGGGGTTCCATCATTTTAGCCTCTTTCTGAATAATGTTTCGCCCCTCATTTTGAACCAATCTGAAAAGGTGTTTTTTTTTCCTTGGTTTTCTCTCTCAAATCGGGTGGGTACCTTTGAGGTAATCTTTCAGTTTTGGAAACAAAAAGAAGTCAAATGGGGCAAAATCAAGGACCTGTAAGACAGATATGCTAAGACTTCCATTAATTTTTGCAAAGCCTCAATGAGTTGTGAAGCTGTCCACGTAAGCTTCAAAAGGAATTTTATGATGAACCTCACTTCAAAATTCATGTTTTTCATGGATAAGAAAATAATGCTTTTTTTAAAAGTAATTTGCACTACACAATAAATGAATGAAATAATCTATTGGATATCATCATTATAGACTGGAAAAATGATCAATCGTGTTTATCGTAAAAATGCTCGAACGTGTTTGCACAGAACACTTTTCCGAGTACTTTTTGACTTGCCATCATCATATATATATATATATATATATATATATATATATATATATATATATATATATATATATATATATATATATATATATATATATATATATATATATATATATATATATATATATATATATATATATATATATATATATATATATATATATATATATATATATATATATATATATATATATATATATATATAGGGAAATTTAAGCATTTATGACAATTCTATCATCCGATTTTTCCAAAGTCGATAAACAAGTGATAAAAGTAGATGGTGATTATGACGACAGAACCATCATTTTCATAATGACTGAATCTCACCCTAACCAATGAGTGGTAGAATCCACCATTTACAAATGCAGTCACCTCATATACAATAATTAAATAATTTACCTTAAATAACTTCTTCAATTTCTTAAAAGAAATATTTTTTGACAATTAAAAAAAAAAAAAAAAATGCTGAATCATTTTTTTTAACCTGTACCTTGGCCACAATTAAACATTTTCAAGTAGTAGATTCAGTAGGTAAAATAAACTAAATATATTGTCTGATTTTTCAAACATTAAATTCAGTAGTTAGAAAGAAAAAAAAAAAAAAAAAAAAAACTTTTATTCCAAGCAGGTGAACATAAATTATCACAGAACAAGAGTGATGTCACTACAAGTTACAGTATTAACCGAAATTAATATTTTATTTTTTTTAAAATCTAAATTGAATTCTACGTTACTGAAGCACTTAAAATAAAATTGATACAAAACTTTAAAAAAGGAATATCCATAATTGTACAGAAAAATGTGAGCCGAGTATAATAATATTAGGAAGCAGGAAGCAAGATGTGTGTTTAGGATTATTTTCAGGAAGAATTGTATAATATTTTAAACTACAATTTACATATGCTGTAAATAAAATTAATAAAACCCTGTAACTGTATTCTGTGAAACAGAATGAGTTCATTAACTCTAGCCGTGCCATCATAAAAAACTGATCATGGCTTTCAGGTGAATCTGAAAGTTATAATCATGAAAACAATAATAATAATAAAAAAAATAACTATTTGTTATTTAGATTTCATTATTAAATCACAAATAATATGATTAAAAAAATTAATTGTATCCATAATAAAAATTGGAAACAATAAAAATATTTTAAAAGTGAACAGAATATTTTGTTCATTCAAATTATATCTTTCTTTCTACACTCTTCATTCACATAAACTGCAGAAAGAAAGAAAGAAAATAAAAAAAAATGAAATTCTTAAGTTGCTATCTACAGATTAAATTTATTATTCCGAAAGATTCAAAAACAAAAAAAATTTTTTTTCTTTCTCAGCCTTTAAAAATAAAATATTTTGTAGAAGACATCTAAACGGTTATCAGGTTCAAGTTTACTTGAGGGAACTTTTTTCAGCGCTCGAAAATAAATGAAAAATTTAGGGTAAAATTAAAAATTTTTTTTTGAAATTTATTATGTATAGTTTTACAAAAACGTAACCTACCGAACGTATCCTATCTTAACATACCTAACCTAAGTTAACTTAACCTAACTTAATCTTCCTAAAAAAAACAATAAAAAATTTTTTTTTTAAATGTATTTAAAATTGTTAGGGTATTTTTAGAGTTTCAGAGAGAGTTCCCTCAAAAAAACTTGTGCCGGTTATCACAAATATAAGATATCAAAAAGACACCTTTTCTTAAATGACATTTATTAATCAGATGTAATTCTACCTTGGAAATATTCAAAACTTAATATTTATTCTTTTCAAAAGCATAAATCACAAGCCTCTTTTTTATGATTTATGTAAAAAGGCAAATTTATTGAATGTAAAATTATTTATAAAGGTGGAAATTAAGGTGTATAATTTGTAAGAAAATATATTGTTTGACAAGAGCATCTACACTGCAAACAACTATATTACATATCAATTGACATATATATATATATATATATATATATATATATATATATATATATATATATATATATATATATATATATATATATATATATATATATATATATATATATATATATATATATATATATATATATATATATATATATATATATATATATATAGGAAGTACCCAGCCTTATTTTATAGAGCCATACCCACTCCAATCTTCATCACAAGTTGACTCTGCAGCTTCAATGTATTCATCTTCATTTAAATCCTTATTTCCTGCTTCAATTTCGGCTTTTTTAAATGATGATGCAAACTACAATAAAAGTTTAATAAATAAGTAATGATAACGATGGAAGTTCCTAATACTTACACGATTAAGAAATATCTATTTTAATTAATGACTGTAAATAAATTCAGGTTATTGTGGCAAATCTTTTTATAAAAATATTTTTTTTTAAATTTAGCAAGGCAAGGTAATTTTACTTAGTAATGTCAAATCTATAAAGATGCATGTATGTTGCGTATGGGCTGACCGGGGCCTTGGGCTCGGCTAAAAATTAGGGGTTTGCCTGTCGGGGTTAAAATGGCAAATTATATCAAACAAAATATAAGAAAATTAAGATCTTTCTTCTTGTTTTTTCAATATTTTCATTTTCTTTTTACTGCTACTCTTTTGCTAGTGAATGTTCATTTTTCTGTTTTGATTTTAGATGCCCCCATAAAGATTTGGTTGAAAATTTTTTACTTGGGGCACCCCGAGATCCTCTTCTAATTTCCTGGGTGCAGATGTTACATTTAGTTATTTCGAGTCAATCCTGAAACATTGTAAAGTACTCCCATACTGCTGAAGCTGACATTTTAGCCATAGTGACTGAAAGTATAAACAAAATAATAATTTTGAAATAATGTAGCTAAATTATACAAGTTTGATACACAGCAATAAAATAACAATGATATGTATAAATATAGGTTATATGGATAATTTTATATCTTACATTTCTTCAAACTTTAACTTAGGGTCTTACCTAAGTAACCCTGTTGAATCACTATTGTGAATCAGGAAAAAAAAAAAAAAAAAAGTCAAATTTTTCTACTTTCTTTAAACTTTTATTATACAAAATCTGTAATTTTCTGAAATTTTTTTTTTGTGAAAAAATGCATATAATCATTAATTTAAGTGAATGTTGGCTATTATACTCCTTCCTTATTAAATAAGTCTCAATTAAAATTATACCTAATTTTCATAACCAAAAATTTCAGTGCTTTTGATATCTTTGCAAATTTTAGGAAACCCAGGTTAGAGCCCTGGCCCTGGAAAAAATTCCAGCCCCGGTCGATCCTTAATTTTATGTATAGTACCAAAGGACAAACTTACCCTTTCTGCGACAATTTTACAGACGTCACACTTTAATGATGCATCATCAGCATGCAAAATATCATCCGTTTTTGAAAATTTGATGAGGGGCAAAAGAAATATTAGAGCGAAGTATTTTTTCATGATGAAATACTAAAATATAAATGTGATAGGAACAGCACTGCTAACTCTTACTTAACATTAGGCAATATTACCTTCAATTTTTGGACTAAAAATTATTGACACACAAATTTAAAAACCTGAAAATAAGAGAAAAATTATATTTAAGTTGAATACAATGACCTAACAGCAGTAGACAATATGCATTTTATTAGTGCAACAGGACTTTGAGGTAAAGGTTATAAAGATTCCTGATCTTTCAATATATCAAAAGATTGATATATTGAAATTTCAATATATATATTTTATGGGAAATTTTTAGAAATTAATTGCATTTTGAAAATACTGGAATTGTTCCACAGGTGTGTGACTTCTCAACCACTTAAAACTAGCCAACGATCCTACAAAATGATCGTGTGACCTTAGATGTGACAATTTTCAATTTGATCTAATTATAACTGCAACCTAATTTAATACATAGTATAATGTAACATAGCTTGAACTTAATCTAACCTATCCAGAGCTAACCTATCTCGACTGCAATCATTGTAACTTTTTTCAAGCAATGACCCATCGACTTCATAAATTTTCTCTTTTATGCCAATCTTCCAAATGGTAAAGTATTTCAAATTAATAATTCCACAGCAAAACTTTAACCAATCAATTATTTTTTTTTGCTAAGAAAAAATGTTACTTGCATCTTCGTAACTCAAACACATATTTGCAGACCAGGAATCTTACAAAAGCTGAACTCTGGTTTGGCTGGAATTTCAGATTTAATTAACTCTTGTTCCAGCTGGAGTTCTGCAAAATTTCAGTAAAAATTAAAATATCTTTCAGATCTCGAAATGTATCTCTTGAATTGGAAGAGTTCTTTCCATGTAGATATTTTTCCTAATCATAAGAAGAAAGGCAGGTTACTAGTTAGGGAACTATAGGCCAGTTAGTTTAACATCTCTGGTTGTGAAAATTTTGGAAAAGTTACTGAAAAGTCATATAGAGAAGCATTTAGATGATAACAAGATACTATATAACTCCCAGCATGGCTTTAGAAAGGGTAGATCATGTCAGACAAATCTACTAGAATTTATGGAATATATTACTGAATGTATAGACAGGGGTGATCCAGTTGATGTCGTATATTTAGACTTTAGCAAAGCTTTTGATAAGGTACCCCATGTTAGGCTGATGCAAAAGTTGTCGCAGTGTGGTATAGATGGAATGGTACACAATTGGATTAAAGAGTGGTTAAAGAACAGAAGGCAGTGTGTATTACTTAATGGTAATAAGTCATTATGGGAAACAGGTGAAGAGTGTGGTCCCACAGGATTCTGTGCTGGGACCACTTTTGTTCCTTATATATATAAATAATTTAGACAAAGGTCTTAAATGTAAGGTTTCTAAGTTTGCAGATGATACCAAAGTGGTTACCTCAGTAAGGAATAATGATGGATGCTTAAAGCTTCAAGGTGATCTAGATAGACTTCTTGGTTGGGCAGAGAGGTGGCAAATGAACTTTAATAGTAAAAAATGTAAAGTTCTTCATGTAGGTTACTCAAATGAAGAATTTAATTATGAAATGAATGGGGAGTGGCTTGAGACTGTGGACCAAGAAAAGGATTTAGGTGTGATTATTAGCAGTAATCTGAAGGTGGGTGATCAGTGTTTGGAAGCAAGGAATAGAGCTAATAAGATGTTAGGTATAATTAATCGCAATGTAGTTTACAAGAGCAAAGAGGTTATAAGCAAGCTATATAATAGCTATGTTAGGCCAGCATTAGAGTATTGTGCACAGGTTTGGGCTCCTCATTTAAGAAAAGACATAGATATGCTGGAGAGAGTACAACGTCGAGCAACAAGGATGATTTCTGGCTTTGAAAATAAGAGCTATGAAGAGAGGTTGAAGGAGTTAGGAATGTTCTCGGTTGAAAGGAGATTTCTTAGAGGGGATATGATACAAGTTTACAAAATATTTGCATCTGACAGCAATACAGAGATTGAAAAATACTTTATAGTGGACCGTGGAAGAATAACTAGAGGACATGATAAGAAAATTATAAAAAAGCCATGCCATCTCAATCTAAGAAAATACTCTTTCAGTAATAGAGTTGTTAATTTTGGAATGACTTGCCACAAGAGATTGTTGACTGTGATTCTCTTGTCAAATTTAAAAGGGGGCTAGATAGATATATGGATGGTTTAGGTATTATTTAGTATAACTTGACTAAGCCAAATTGGCGGGTATATATGAATTTTTTGATCAACAGATTAACCTATGACTAAGCCTAATGGCAGTTTTTTTTGTAGTTGGTGATGGTTCATTGAATATTGCATGTATAATTGGGCTTAGTTTTACTTTTATCTTTGCATGAATGTACTGATAACTAGGGATAGGATAGACCTAGTCTTTCATGCATGTATTAGTATTGTTATTGTCTTTATTTGTTTGGACTGAGACAGTCTCGATAGGCCCTTGTGGCTTCTTACTGTCTCTATTTTCCTATGTAGGTTACTACAATGATAAATTTAATTAAGAAATGAATGGAGATTGGCTTATCGGAAGCCAAAAATAAAGACATGATGTTAGGTATAATAAATTGCAATGTTATTTACAAGGGCAAGGAGGCAATAAGTAAACTGTATAATAGCTAAGTTACTGTATGTATTGTGCACAAGTTTGAGCCCCTCATTTAAGAAAATGCATATATAGATATGCTGGAAAAATGCAATGTAGAGCAACAAAAATGATTCTAGATTTGAGAGTAAGAGTTGAGGTGAGGCTGAGGGAGTTAGGGGAATGTTCTCTGTAGAAAAGTGATATTTCTTAGAGGGGATATGATATAAGTTTACAAAATATTTACATTGTTTGATAAATACTGAGATAAAAAAATTCTTCACAGATCATGGGAAATAAGTTAAAAAGCCTTACTATCTTGATGTAAGAAAATACCCATTCATCAATGAAGTTATCAATTTTCTTAAATGTTTTTTTTTTCAGCAAGAAGCTGAGTATGATTAACTTGCAACATTTATGAAAGGATTGGATAGGGTTAATATGTTTATATCATGACAAAGCTTAATTGGAGGGATGGTATATACTAATTATAGTTAACTGCATGCAGTATATGAATCACATGACGACATTTAGTTTGCGTATTCTGTAGCTATACAGTAGTTTTGACATTTGTGGTTGGAGGGGATGTGTTGGCTTTTGTTTCAGGAAAAAGAGCATTGATAAACCTTCAGGGCAGTTGTTGACACTACATATTTAGTGTACTCCGGGTTATATATATTTTGAAAGTATTGGGGTAA
>SEYY01019888.1:52500-58516 GCA_009176605.1 Armadillidium nasatum
ATAATAATAATAATAATAATAATAATAATAATAATAATAATAATAATAATAATAATAATAATAATAATAATAATAATAATAATAATAATAAAAATAATAATAATAATAATAATAATAATAATAATAATAATAATAATAATAATAATAATAATAATAATAATAATAATAATAATAATAATAATATAATAATAATAATAATAATAATAATAATAATAATAATAATAATAATCAATAATAAATATAATAATAATAATAATAAATAATTAAAATAAAAATAATAAACATAATGACAAAAATATTAATAATAATAATAATAATAATGAATAAAAAATAATAATAATAATAATAATTCAAATAAAAATAAACAAAATGACAATAATATTAATAATATTAATAATAATAAAATAATAATAATAATAATAATAATAAATAATAATAATAATAATAATAATAATAATAATAATAATAATTATAATAATAGAATATTAATAACAATAAAATGTGAAAATGAAAATAAAAAATAATAATGATAAATTTTTAATCTCATTTTTTGAACCTTAAAAAGCATTTTGGCCCGCCGACATTCATACACATTCTTTAGATCTAGAAAAGAGGAATAAAATGGCTAAAAGAACAGAGCTCCAAACGTCCCACGTACTGAGTTATACCAGTTGCAATTTGGATGGTAAAACAATTTTCAAAATGGACATCACGACAATTATTTCATTCTTTTTCAATCTACTTTTTCTACATTAAAAACCATTTTGGCACGCCATTCACCATACACTTCCTATAGATCTATCATAGAGGAATCCAATGGTGAAAAGAACAGAGCTCCAAACGTCCCACGTACTGAGTTATACCAGTTGCAATTTGGATGGTAAAACAATTTTCAAAATGGACATCACGACAATTATTTCATTCTTTTTCAATCTACTTTTTCTACATTAAAAACCATTTTGGCACGCCATTCACCATACACTTCCTATAGATCTATCATAGAGGAATCCAATGGTGAAAAGAACAGAGCTCCAAACGTCCCACGTACTGAGTTATACCAGTTGCAATTTGGATGGTAAAACAATTTTCAAAATGGACATCACGACAATTATTTCATTCTTTTTCAATCTACTTTTTCTACATTAAAAACCATTTTGGCACGCCATTCACCATACACTTCCTATAGATCTATCATAGAGGAATCCAATGGTGAAAAGAACAGAGCTCCAAACGTCCCACGTACTGAGTTATACCAGTTGCAATTTGGATGGTAAAACAATTTTCAAAATGGACATCACGACAATTATTTCATTCTTTTTCAATCTACTTTTTCTACATTAAAAACCATTTTGGCACGCCATTCACCATACACTTCCTATAGATCTATCATAGAGGAATCCAATGGTGAAAAGAACAGAGCTCCAAACGTCCCACGTACTGAGTTATACCAGTTGCAATTTGGATGGTAAAACAATTTTCAAAATGGACATCACGACAATTATTTCATTCTTTTTCAATCTACTTTTTCTACATTAAAAACCATTTTGGCACGCCATTCACCATACACTTCCTATAGATCTATCATAGAGGAATCCAATGGTTAAAAGAACAGAGCTCCAAACGTCCCACGTACTGAGTTATACCAGTTGCAATTTGGATGGTAAAACAAATTTTCAAAATGGACATCACGACAATTATTTCATTCTTTTTCAATCTACTTTTTCTACATTAAAAACCATTTTGGCACGCCATTCACCATACACTTCCTATAGATCTATCATAGAGGAATCCAATGGTGAAAAGAACAGAGCTCCAAACGTCCCACGTACTGAGTTATACCAGTTGCAATTTGGATGGTAAAACAATTTTCAAAATGGACATCACGACAATTATTTCATTCTTTTTCAATCTACTTTTTCTACATTAAAAACCATTTTGGCACGCCATTCACCATACCCTTCCTATAGATCTATCATAGAGGAATCCAATGGTGAAAAGAACAGAGCTCCAAACGTCCCACGTACTGAGTTATACCAGTTGCAATTTGGATGGTAAAACAATTTTCAAAATGGACATCACGACAATTATTTCATTCTTTTTCAATCTACTTTTTCTACATTAAAAACCATTTTGGCACGCCATTCACCATACCCTTCCTATAGATCTATCATAGAGGAATCCAATGGTGAAAAGAACAGAGCTCCAAACGTCCCACGTACTGAGTTATACCAGTTGCAATTTGGATGGTAAAACAATTTTCAAAATGGACATCACGACAATTATTTCATTCTTTTTCAATCTACTTTTTCTACATTAAAAACCATTTTGGCACGCCATTCACCATACACTTCCTATAGATCTATCATAGAGGAATCCAATGGTTAAAAGAACAGAGCTCCAAACGTCCCACGTACTGAGTTATACCAGTTGCAATTTGGATGGTAAAACAATTTTCAAAATGGACATCACGACAATTATTTCATTCTTTTTCAATCTACTTTTTCTACATTAAAAACCATTTTGGCACGCCATTCACCATACCCTTCCTATAGATCTATCATAGAGGAATCCAATGGTGAAAAGAACAGAGCTCCAAACGTCCCACGTACTGAGTTATACCAGTTGCAATTTGGATGGTAAAACAATTTTCAAAATGGACATCACGACAATTATTTCATTCTTTTTCAATCTACTTTTTCTACATTAAAAACCATTTTGGCACGCCATTCACCATACACTTCCTATAGATCTATCATAGAGGAATCCAATGGTGAAAAGAACAGAGCTCCAAACGTCCCACGTACTGAGTTATACCAGTTGCAATTTGGATGGTAAAACAATTTTCAAAATGGACATCACGACAATTATTTCATTCTTTTTCAATCTACTTTTTCTACATTAAAAACCATTTTGGCACGCCATTCACCATACACCTTCCTATAGATCTATCATAGAGGAATCCAATGGTGAAAAGAACAGAGCTCCAAACGTCCCACGTACTGAGTTATACCAGTTGCAATTTGGATGGTAAAACAATTTTCAAAATGGACATCACGACAATTATTTCATTCTTTTTCAATCTACTTTTTCTACATTAAAAACCATTTTGGCACGCCATTCACCATACACTTCCTATAGATCTATCATAGAGGAATCCAATGGTGAAAAGAACAGAGCTCCAAACGTCCCACGTACTGAGTTATACCAGTTGCAATTTGGATGGTAAAACAATTTTCAAAATGGACATCACGACAATTATTTCATTCTTTTTCAATCTACTTTTTCTACATTAAAAACCATTTTGGCACGCCATTCACCATACACTTCCTATAGATCTATCATAGAGGAATCCAATGGTGAAAAGAACAGAGCTCCAAATGTCCCACGTACCGAGTTATACCAGTTGCAATTTGGATGGTAAAACAATTTTCAAAATGGACATCACGACAATTATTTCATTCTTTTTCAATCTACTTTTATAACATTAAAAACCATTTTGGCACGCCATTCACCATACACTTCCTATAGATCTATCATAGAGGAATCCAATGGTGAAAAGAACAGAGCTCCAAACGTCCCACGTACTGAGTTATACCAGTTGCAATTTGGATGGTAAAACAATTTTCAAAATGGACATCACGACAATTATTTCATTCTTTTTCAATCTACTTTTTCTACATTAAAAACCATTTTGGCACGCCATTCACCATACACTTCCTATAGATCTATCATAGAGGAATCCAATGGTGAAAAGAACAGAGCTCCAAACGTCCCACGTACTGAGTTATACCAGTTGCAATTTGGATGGTAAAACAATTTTCAAAATGGACATCACGACAATTATTTCATTCTTTTTCAATCTACTTTTATAACATTAAAAACCATTTTGGCACGCCATTCACCATACACTTCCTATAGATCTATCATAGAGGAATCCAATGGTGAAAAGAACAGAGCTCCAAACGTCCCACGTACTGAGTTATACCAGTTGCAATTTGGATGGTAAAACAATTTTCAAAATGGACATCACGACAATTATTTCATTCTTTTTCAATCTACTTTTTCTACATTAAAAACCATTTTGGCACGCCATTCACCATACACTTCCTATAGATCTATCATAGAGGAAATCCAATGGTGAAAAGAACAGAGCTCCAAACGTCCCACGTACTGAGTTATACCAGTTGCAATTTGGATGGTAAAACAATTTTCAAAATGGACATCACGACAATTATTTCATTCTTTTTCAATCTACTTTTTCTACATTAAAAACCATTTTGGCACGCCATTCACCATACACTTCCTATAGATCTATCATAGAGGAATCCAATGGTGAAAAGAACAGAGCTCCAAACGTCCCACGTACTGAGTTATACCAGTTGCAATTTGGATGGTAAAACAATTTTCAAAATGGACATCACGACAATTATTTCATTCTTTTTCAATCTACTTTTTCTACATTAAAAACCATTTTGGCACGCCATTCACCATACACATTCCTATAGATCTATCATAGAGGAATCCAATGGTGAAAAGAACAGAGCTCCAAACGTCCCACGTACTGAGTTATACCAGTTGCAATTTGGATGGTAAAACAATTTTCAAAATGGACATCACGACAATTATTTCATTCTTTTTCAATCTACTTTTTCTACATTAAAAACCATTTTGGCACGCCATTCACCATACACTTCCTATAGATCTATCATAGAGGAATCCAATGGTGAAAAGAACAGAGCTCCAAACGTCCCACGTACCGAGTTATACCAGTTGCAATTTGGATGGTAAAACAATTTTCAAAATGGACATCACGACAATTATTTCATTCTTTTTCAATCTACTTTTTCTACATTAAAAACCATTTTGGCACGCCATTCACCATACACTTCCTATAGATCTATCATAGAGGAATCCAATGGTGAAAAGAACAGAGCTCCAAACGTCCCACTTACTGAGTTATACCAGTTGCAATTTGGATGGTAAAACAATTTTCAAAATGGACATCACGACAATTATTTCATTCTTTTTCAATCTACTTTTTCTACATTAAAAACCATTTTGGCACGCCATTCACCATACACTTCCTATAGATCTATCATAGAGGAATCCAATGGTGAAAAGAACAGAGCTCCAAACGTCCCACGTACTGAGTTATACCAGTTGCAATTTGGATGGTAAAACAATTTTCAAAATGGACATCACGACAATTATTTCATTCTTTTTCAATCTACTTTTTCTACATTAAAAACCATTTTGGCACGCCATTCACCATACACTTCCTATAGATCTATCATAGAGGAATCCAATGGTTAAAAGAACAGAGCTCCAAACGTCCCACGTACCGAGTTATACCAGTTGCAATTTGGATGGTAAAACAATTTTCAAAATGGACATCACGACAATTATTTCATTCTTTTTCAATCTACTTTTTCTACATTAAAAACCATTTTGGCACGCCATTCACCATACACTTCCTATAGATCTATCATAGAGGAATCCAATGGTGAAAAGAACAGAGCTCCAAACGTCCCACGTACTGAGTTATACCAGTTGCAATTTGGATGGTAAAACAATTTTCAAAATGGACATCACGACAATTATTTCATTCTTTTTCAATCTACTTTTTCTACATTAAAAACCATTTTGGCACGCCATTCACCATACACATTCCTATAGATCTATCATAGAGGAATCCAATGGTGAAAAGAACAGAGCTCCAAACGTCCCACGTACTGAGTTATACCAGTTGCAATTTGGATGGTAAAACAATTTTCAAAATGGACATCATGACAATTATTTCATTCTTTTTCAATCTACTTTTTCTACATTAAAAACCATTTTGGCACGCCATTCACCATACACTTCCTATAGATCTATCATAGAGGAATCCAATGGTGAAAAGAACAGAGCTCCAAACGTCCCACGTACTGAGTTATACCAGTTGCAATTTGGATGGTAAAACAATTTTCAAAATGGACATCACGACAATTATTTCATTCTTTTTCAATCTACTTTT
>SEYY01019889.1:0-2500 GCA_009176605.1 Armadillidium nasatum
ATGACTACATCCAAACGTAATACCGAAAAGCACGTTTAAACTTTTATAATTGTCATAATCCGTCTATTCCTGTCCAACCCCAAAATATCATCATACTTCCTTATGCAAAATCATTACTATGTTTGAAATTTATGTTGAAAAACACTCTTAAAATTAACCTTATTTTTACGTTCCCTGACACTTTGCATTAAAATTTAATTAAGAACAACACATCCAAAATAGTACCAGCAGGAGGCGTGTATAAAGTTGATTGTGACACTTGTAACAAATCTTATATTGGTGAGACTCTAAAGACTTTGCATGTTCGCATCTCACAACATAAAGCAGATATTCAAAGACAAAATCTTAGTAATGCCTTTTTTTCACACATCACTGAAAATCATATTATCAATTGGAATAGTTCTCGGTTCATTTATCTTTCAAAAAATAAAAATATCTTAAGACTGGTTGAATCATTTTTTATAAAAAATAAACAATTTTAATTCTTCCACCAGTTTCTTTGAATTGGATGATTTTACTTTTAATTTTTAAAGACACTTTTATGATTTTGGTTTTTTAAAATTATTTATGAGCTTGCGCCCTTTCCATTTGTCTGTTCGTTTGTTTGTTACATCTTAGCCTCTATATAAGCAAGTACTCTGATTCTTCGCATTCTTTCTTAACTTCTTTAATCTTGTCGCACCAGATGAGGAGGACATAGTTCCTCGAAATATGTGTGTTTTAAATTTTTATTTCTATTTCTGCTTTTGCCGGTTTTAACACTTAGTTAATTCCCCTTAATTTTAACTTTTTTTATTTTTTATTGTTTTATTTAGTGGTTTTATAGTTACTATTAATAATAGAGCACGAGTGAATTCTCTTCTCTTTAAAATATATATATATATATATATATATATATATATATATATATATATATATATATATATATATATATATATATATATATATATATATATATATATATATATATATATATATATATATATATATATATATATATACGACCGGGTCCCGGCTAAAAATCAGGGAAAAACGGGGTTTGCCTGCCGGGTTAAAATGGGAAATTACTCTTGAGGGAATAATCCAATTTCATTTTTTTTTTAATTTTCAGCCATTCTCCTGAAATTTTCAGAGTATATAGCTTTTTTCCCGGTGAAAAAGTCCATTTGTTTTTTTGAGTCTATAAATTAAAAAGTTGTTTTTTTTTTTTAGAAATTTTACCTTTTTTCAAAAACTTGTAACAAATTTTTGTTTCTAGAGCTATATAAAAAAAAAAAAAAAAAAAAAAAAAAACAAAAAAAAAAAAAAAAAAAAAAAAAAAAAAAAAAAAAAAAAAAAAAAATATTTTTTTTTAAAACAAAAAATCCACCTTTTCGGAAAAATAATAAAACAAAAAAAAACTACAACTATAACATTTATTTTTGGCGGGTGTGTAGAGGAGGGATGGGGCTACAAATTACTCTCTATACTTTTTTCAATGCCATTCGTTGGTTTCGGGACGTCCATTTTTTACCAAATTTCAAAAATTCCCAAAGTTTGGGAGGCTTCAAACAAATAGCATTTAATAATCTATATATATATATATATATATATATATATATATATATATATATATATATATATATATATATATATATATATATATATATATATATATATATATTTTGTCTCTGGTGAGTAAAAGCCGGAGGTTCACCAAAATTCCACCAGAATTGGGGAACATTCTGGATCTGGTCGCTAATGGCAGACGTGACCCGACACACGGTGTTTAAAAGTGTGCAAGTCAAAGGAAGTTGGGAAAATAGATAAAGGGAGTGTGTTCCAGACTTTACCAGTAGAGTACATGTAAGAGCGAGCATAGCGGTTAAGTCTGGGGTCGGAGAGTTGGACAGAGAAAAGTTGAGACTGTGTAGAAAGTCGTGTCGCACGAGCCCTTTCCAATGGACGTGAGAGTTCAGAAGAGCAATGTCCGTTGTAATAGCGATAGTAAAGAGAAAGTGACGCAACAATTCGACGGGAAGAAAGAGATTGGAGAGAGTTAGTAAGAGCAAAAGAGTTTATAAGATGAAAGGCCCTAGACTCCACCTTTTCGAGAAGAACTGTATATTTGGAACCACCCCAGATGTGCGCGGCGTACCCCATACAGGGACGAGCAACAACTCTATACAATGCAAGCAACTGGGGTGGCGTTAAAAACAACGAAGGTGCCTCAGAACACCCAAACTCTTAGAAGCTTGTTTAGAAAGAGAAATAATGTGATCTTTCCAAGAAAGATCACGAGAAAAAGAAACACCGATAATATTGAGGACAGATGAAGGTTTGAATTGAGTGTTTTCGAAGAAGATAGCATAGTTGTGTGGAAGATTGTGTCGAGTTCAAAGATGGAGGAATTGAGTTTTTTGATACATTGTAAACGACCATGTTTTCTCTTCCCCAGTTTCAAATACGGGAAAGATCAGTGGTCACTTGCCCCAAGGAAATCCTTCTTGAATCTATCAAC